>SNQJ01S0073057.1:15750-53515 GCA_010110895.2 Picea sitchensis | reverse complement strand
AAACCCCATGCGAACCTGGTGGGCATTGTTTCCATAGAATTCCTACTAAACTCAAAATCGGCCAAATAACCTCATAGATAAATAACAAATGAGCCACGATTTTATGGGTGATATCAATATTTCCCACTGTTGGGTCAAACGGTTAAACAAAATTTTGAATTTGGTTTTTCCTTTATTCACTTGGCTATATATTGGAAGGGGAAATGAGGCTTAGAGAAAGCATATGGGTGTAAGGTTTGAAATGTGGGCTACAGGCAAAGAAAAACCGACTTGTTTCCATCAAAATGACAGCAAGATAAAACAAACAGGCCACCCATAACACCACAAGCCATGGTAATAATAAAACTGCACATCCTCGAGGGCCAGGGTGCTACACAATAGTCACAAGACCCGACTGCTATTTTTCTTTTACAGAGGAAACCCTCAAAATTAATCATATGAAATGAACGAACCCAGACACCTTCACCACAATTATTTTCCAACAACCATATTATAGTAATACCACCTTTTCTCCAGGCACATACAACCATATACTTCAAACATAATAAAATGTCAAACAATATTTCTAGTTTGAAACATTTAAATTCTAATAGGAAGAAACCCAACTCGAAATGCGAGTTACACAACCAAAATGGCCACAACAAATCCATTGTAAAATTTGGAAAAAAAACACATTCCACATGCGATTTATAATAGACAAAAAAATAATTTTATTTGGAGCAGAGCTAACCATCCATGAATGGAGATATAAGAGCCAACATACCTGTCAGAAGAATTCCAGAAAGCTAAAGAGCACAACTATTTTTATGCCAAAGGCCGAGCACAATTGAGGCGCTGCTAATCAGAGTAGAAAAAATAAATGCGACGAGAAAGTGAAGGTGGTGGATTCTAGGTAGGGTAAGAACGACGTGCAATAAATGCACGTCGCTTCCCCTCTTTTTACAATAAATTCCATCAACCACAACCAAATATGGAGTGCACCCAACTCCCAAGAACCTTGTTCCAAACATAGAATATTGACCATCATATATCCAATATCCATAAAACATAACATACCATTTCCAAACTCAAAGTCAAATCGACCTCTCAAATGGATTTCATAGAAATAATATGCCCATTTAACACTTAGCACCAAAATAACATGTTCCACATTCCTTTCTAGTGGAGTATTACATTCAACATACTAATCATTCTCCAATGTATGCAAATATACCATGAGTTGCATGTGGCTTATATTTGAAGCAGTATATCAAAATCTAAGTGTAGCAAGAGTAAATTAATATGTTTAATAAAATAAACAATTCCTCCATTTTGAAATCAAATTGCTAGCACCCTTAACATCCATTAATTGCACATGGAAATATGTTAGGATTTCCATTCTTATTCTCAAGATGTGAATCTTTCTCGTAAGGTAATCATGAGCGCAATAAGAGGAGCGCTTTCTATCATTATTTTTATCAAGGGATCCCATCTATCTAGTATTATTTCAATATATATAAGTAATAATGCATTGCAACCCATTTGCAGGAAATAATTTTATGTTGCACTTTTGGGCGTCAACAAACTGGTTACTCCATAGGGAAATCTGTTATCAATAGATTTAGAACTCAAAATGCTTGGTTCCACAAACCAGTAGAAGTAGGTGATTGAGACTGTTCAAAAAAAAGTTATGCAACAAGAGGGACAATGATGGTTTGAGGGAAAATATGAGATGATACTTTAGGGAATAACTTATGGAAAGTGAGATGTATGAGGGGAATTAGTCCTGTATGCATAAAAATCAATAAGGTTCATAACTGATAACACTTTTAAAATTTCAAGGAGAATGCTTCTGATATGCTCTTAAATCTCGTGATGGAGGGAAGAAAGGGATAGTAGAAACACAAAAGAAAACAAAACCAACTATACTAGAACAATATTGAAAGAAAAAATATATTCCATTAGTGTCTCAAAAGGAAGATATCATAGAAATTGTGTCTATCTTATTTTCATTGATCAACAACATTTACTGAATGACATCATTATGACAAAACTGATCCAGACTTTATCTCTGATGACCATGCAAAACAAACAATAGAAAATAGAACTCAATAAACCAAAGTGATAAGAAAAGCGTAAGCCAAAAATATATACAATAGTCATATTTACACAAAATAGAGTTAGTGATGAGGCTAGTTCCATATAATGTTTCAAGTGGGAACCATTGGTACTATAAGAAAACAATCGCTCATCCATGTCTTTAAGAAGATATGAATTTGTGCCGAGGATAAAATCGATTTTAATGGACCTAGCCATAACTTTTGGAATTTAGAATGTCTCCCTCTCTCAGCATGGGATGAGTCCCATAGTAAGACTTTGTCATCAATCTTAAATTCAACAACCTTTGCTCGCTTTTTAAAATACTTCTTCATTGTTTGCTACCTCCTTTTCATATTTTCCAAGGCTAAATTCCTTTATTTTTCCAGGGATAACACTGTATTTATCCTTTGGTAAACATTAGAATAATTTAATTCTTCACTCCGTAACATCAACCATAAGGAAGAAAGCTCTAGTTCGATATGCATAATAGCCTCTTGGCCGTATACAACCTGAAAGGGAGTAAAGCCTGTACTTGCTTTAGTGGTTGTACAGTCTTCCCAAAGGGCATACGTTAGAAGTGAGTGACACTGGCAAGGTTTGTCTTCTATGATTCTCTTTATAATCCTAACCAAATTTTTGTTAGTTGACTCTGCTTTTCCATTCCCTCGAGGGTAATAAGCAGATGAAGTGAAATTATTGACACCTAGTTTAGCCATAAATTGGGTCAATTTTGCAAAAATGAAGGCTGGACCATTGTCTGTAATGATTTGTAATGGAAGGCCAAATATGGAAAAGATATTCAATTCTAGAAAATAAATTACTTGTTCATCTTGCACATATCTAAGAGGGACAACCTCAATCCACTTAGTAAAGTAATCAATGGTTTTCAAAATAAAGATATTCCCTACAGATGATGAAGGACTGATTGGTCCAATAAAGCCTAGACCCCACTTAGAAAAAGGGAAATCCGAAAGGACAGGTTGTAAAGGCATGACAAAAGGATGTTCTTTACCATCGATTTTTTGGCATTTATCATAGGACCTTGCAAATTTATAAGAATAAAAAAGATCAAAGGCTAGTAATAACCATTTATTATAATCTTAAAAGCAGTAGCTTTAGCAGAAAAATGGCCACCAATATGAATGATAGATGTTGATGATCCATGGATTTCGTGTAATAATTTATGTGCTTCCTCATCATTTACACATCGTATCAACAAACCATCAACATATCTTCTAAAAAAGGAGTCTCCTAAAATGATGTACTTAGAATATTCAAGGTAGAGTCTCCTTCTCTAATGAGGGTCCAACTCATCTCGGCACCTTTGATACTACAAATAATACACTATATTTTTATACCAAGGATTCTAAGATATAAAGAGATTTTAATTTTCTATATAAAATAGCGGTGAAAGAGGGTTATTTTGATTGCCAATTTCTTCACTTGGTTCAGGATGTTGAGCTAAGTGAAGAGATAAGTTTTGTTCCTTGATTGCCTTTGAATTCATAATTGTCAAATCACGCTCTTGAATTTTGGCAAGCCAATGTGCAATTTTTCCTGAAAGTTAAGTTTGTGAAAGTAGAAACTTGAAAACATGCAAAGGGACTTTTACATGTTTGCCCAAAATAAAATGGAGAAATTTTTCTATAGCTTTGACAAGAGCGAAATCATGTTTCTCAATATAAGAATATTTTATCTAGTTTTCTGATAGACTTTGACTCATGTAAGCTACATGTTTTTCATTGTTTTGGTCATCAAATTGTAAGAGGATAACATAAATTGTTTCCTCAGTGGCATTGGTATATACGATAAAATCTTTCTCAAAATTTGTCTCGCCAAAATTGGCGCAAAACTGATCACCTTCTTAATCCTAAGGAAATCATTTTCAATGTAATCTGTCCAAGAAAAAGAACGATCTTGTAACGTCCCCTCCATTACGACATCAAGTAAGAGAGTACAATAGTGGTATTTTTTTTTTAAACAACAACAATTAGAACAAGTGATAAGTGACAATACATACATGAACATATACACATTCTATTCTCATCCACATCATTATATCGTAAGAATAAGACACATCATCATTGTTACTAATAACTCAATCATATCACATAAATATAACGAAAGATGTCTAATCACCCAACCTACCCTGTAAGGTTAGGACCTCCAAGACACATAATCAATGCTCAAGTCTAGGATTCATCTGATTGATTTTGATTATTTAAGGTCTCAGGATTGGCGAATTTTCTAAAGAACAAGGAGATATCTAGTTCCCTTAACCACAATCTTATTCTAAATTTCGTGACTAAATCAACAACAATACTCATCATAAATTATTTAAGCACAAAATATAGTCTACTACGAAAAACAGTTATTTAAGAACACATTATAACTTTTATTATGAAGAATAATGAGAATTTCCACTTAACACACGTGACGAATCCACACATTAAGTCCTCTAGCTAGAAGGTACTAAATTTTACATAACAATATGCATAATGATCTCATCGGAATTTAATCTATTTATTTCAAATGAGGCTCACAATTTACATTTAATTCATGCCTCTAACCATAAATGTCAACAACGATTCTTTAAATTGTAAAAATTGAGTCACATTTCCTAAATATAACACAATCAAATTCGTTCAAAAACTCATTACACTAGCACAAAAGTTTGACAATTCATTAATACTAATTCATGCCATAAGAAACAACACAATGTCTAGTTTCATTTACATCACCAATCATCACTATTACCATAAACATATCATTATTAAATTCCACTTGTAAACTCAACCAGTAAAGATATTAACCAAGTTCAACTCTTGCACAAAAATACCTCACTAATGTGACAATCACTCAATAATAATTAATAGTCAATACTAATATCACTAAAAATTTGAATTAAAATCCTTTTAAAAAATAGATATTACTAATCTCTACAATTGGAGACTTAACATAAAATCTCCAAAATTATAACCACTACCATTTTTCTTTTATAATTTCCATCTAATATAAGATATTTTATTAATAACCTATATCCTAACTCTCTAAATTTCAGTGTTCAACATTTTACTTATTACTGTATAGTAATTTATTCTTTCCAAATCAAGTTATTGATAAACCATACCCTATGGATATTAAGTTTATATATACTTGAAGACCTTTATTAAGGTCACTATAAAAATATAACATAATTATTGAATTCATAAAATGCAACTTAATATGGTTTGTCTAATGAGAGACTTTAACATAATTATTGAATTTTTAAAATGTAATTTAATATGGTTTGTATGTATAATGAGAGATTTTATTGATGATGATGATTAATGTTCACTAAAATTGAATTGGTTTATCCAATTTTAAGAGGATAAGTGATTAATTATAATTCTTTATAATTTTGTTTCTATAAAAAAAGCATTGCATTACAATCATATTATTTAATTTTTTATTTACAAATTGTTTGTAAATTGTAAATCAACCCTTCAGTTTAGTATAACTAATCGACAAATATAGTTGAAGTTCTAGTTTCCAGCTGACGATGAGATGTGTAGTGACTATAACAAGAATCCACTCAGGCTTTCAATTTATTAATACAATGACCATATTAATTCAACTTCTGATTTGTAATTAAAATTATTCAAAGGAAATTTCTTTATACATAATCCGACGAAATTCCATACATTCAAATTGCAATAACTAAATCAAAAGTCCAATTTCACAATGACCCAATTCTCAATAATCCAACGAAATCCAATTTCAGGAGTGCACATCAAATTTAATCTACAATGCCTCTAACATTCTAAATTTTAAAACAAAATTCAAGACAATGACTAAACGAAACTTAATTTTTTTTTAGGAATGCAACGACTTAAGCAACCATATTTTTTTTTTTAAATTCAGGAGCTAAAATTTAATTGGCAGCGATTAAAAGGATTTAATTTATAGATTGAAAATAGAATTTAAAAGTGGCCATACGAATTCTGAACTCAAGATTTACAATAATGGATAACGTACAATTAAATTCAATTGAGGGTTATAATTAAATTTGCAGGGTTCATATGAAACTTAAAATTTCAGAGCACATTATAGTTATACATCGAATACCCAAATCCTATTCCAGCTTTGCGTAATGATATGGTAGCGACAACATAAATTAGTCTCTAGATTACATGAACTCTATAACAAACATTCAGTTTATACCAATTTATAATTAGTTCCGTAGCGATTTGCAAATTATAATGTACACATTTACTTTCATACAATTTATAACTTCAGAAAATAAAATACCGGAACTGATAATGATGGAGATTTGAAGATGTCCTCAGACCACTTGTGCTTTTTCTTAATCTAACTTGCTAATCACAGAGACGTCATGTTGGGTACTCTTCTTTCCCCTTAGCCCCCGAGTCGCAAAGGGGCTTCATACAAGAAACCAACAAAAAATAGCTCTAAGGCTTGCTTCGCAGGGAAGAGTGTCCACCCTTTTTACAAGCTTCGTACACTCCACAAAATTTTCGCAGAATAACATTACCAAGAATAAGTGAGATCCATTTCCCTTCTACCACATTTGTTTTATAGAAAAATCCCTAATGACACGTGTCCTCATGAATAATTAATTATCTTTTAAATTAATTTAATTAGTATTATTCACCCACACACTTGCAAGCCTCTCCCCAAGTTGCACAAGTAATTACCATTTTTATTTTATTTAAAAAATCAATTTCCCCCACATTCCCAAATGTGTTCCTATTTTCGCTCTTAGTTGTCCCTTTGTTCCCAAAATTCTCATTTAATGAGTGTCCCACAAATACATCTTAGTTAAAGTTGGTTTAAGAGTCTTCTTCTAGTTAGACTTAGTGGTAGTTTGACTCAAGATACTTATTCTATGTGTACAACTATTCTCTCATGTTTTATTTCTTTCTATTTTAAAAATCCATTTAATTTAATTTCATGCACACATGTGTAATTTATCCATTTTTTTATATTTTTATTTGTTTTCTTCCTAGAGTTTGATTTTATTTTAAATCCTCTTAATTTATTTAATATTTTAACTAGTCCCTTAATTAAACTTAGACTTGAACTTAGTCTAGGACTTAGGCTTCGACTCTTGTTAGGCTTTTAGGTTTGTAATTTACTGTTTAAATAATTATTTTATTCTAACAAGGTCTAAACATTTTCAATGTTTTCTAGGCCACCTAAATTTATTTGACTCATCTTTCAATTACGCGACGTGCCCTTCAAGACGCATCTCCGTGCTCCAAGGGTGCCACTCGCCTTAGACTAGTTTTGGAAGTTTGTCCGACCCTTGGAGTCAACACTTCAGTCGGTCGACCTTGTGAGAGACTAAGGGATTCTAAGGAATAAGGACTCTGCTTTATTGCACATCCCTTAGAAATATTCATGAGCGACTGTCTCAATTCGCCCTCACGACATCGTGGGCCTTTTGAACTAGGTAATTGTTAACCTACTGTTCATACAACGACGGGAGTGCTAGTATGCTGTGACAAGGATGCTACCACACCACTCCCTTAAATGTTTGGTTTCTGTGCATGATCCCTTTACTCCTTATGTGAGTTGGATTAACAAGCATCGTCAAGCCTACATTCACTGTCAAAAACACTGTCAATAATCGATATGCATAAATCATACTGAATCAATCATATATCACATGTGCATAGAATGAAATACTCAAACAAATACAATCCACTCCCTAATTCAATCGAGAGTCCAAGGAAGTCTATTGATGCCATCAACATCCATAACTTGTCATGTGTCCTTCACACTCAGAAACTCGTCAATAACATCTTCTAATACATATACGTCAAAATAACAATAAGTCACAATACATCATCATCATCATGTATAATCCATAATCGAAACGAAATCACAATGTACCATAACCGGATCCTTGCATGCAAGTGTCCTCAAAGAATAAGTTAATAAAAATGTGCTCAATAGAGAGAGATGTTACAGATCTTGCTTTAAAATATTATGGATTGGTTTAACCATGAAAACAAAATCATGGACAGATCTACGAACACAATTACTAATGCCCATGAAAGCTTGAACTTCTTTCTTGGAGGTGGGGGTAGGGAGGTTTAGAATAGAAGTAATCCTCTCATGATCTATACTTATACCTGAATCAGAAACTATGTGACCGAGAAGCTTACCCTTCGTGACATCGAAAATAGATTTGGAAGGATTTAAAGAAACGTCAAATTTTCTAAGCGCATGAGAAATTTTCTAAGATGGCTGAAATGATCCAACCGGTTTTTAGAATAAACAATCAAATCATCAAGATAAACTTGGATAATCTTACCGATTATATCATCAAACGATATCTGCATATCTCTTTTAAAGGTGGCACATGCATTAGATAATCCAAATGACATATGTTCATAAGAAAATGTGCCCCAACATGTGGTAAATGTGGTTTTATATCTATCAGTTCTTTTTACGTTGATTTGATTATATCCAGAAAAACCGTCAAGTAAAGACAACATTTGAGACCCTGCAACCTATTGTAAAATCATATCCATATTAGGAAGAAGAAAATGGCCTTTGATACTCACCTTGTTTAATGTGCAAAAATCGACACATAATCTGATCTGACCGATAGTTTTCCGAGCAGGGACCATATTTGAAACTCATTCATAATACTTAACTAGAAAGATTATATGAGATTTCAATAATTTTTCCAATTCTTTCCTAATGGTGGCTTCAAACATATGATTAATATGTCTTTTCCTTTTCCTAACTGGTTTTCCCCCTTCTTGGATTGATCCAAAAATCAAAGCTTAGCAATTACGCACTATGACCTCAATTTTATCAAGACCTTTTTCTGACGGTGCATGCGAATATGAAAATAACAAAGAATTAAAGAATTTAGAGAAATAGAAGATATCACAAAGAAATCAAACCATCAACCAATTGTACACAAGAAGTTGATAACGGAGTTCGGCAATCTCGCCTACGTCTCCGGGCCTTTGTCTTCAGTGAGGGAGGCTTTTCTCTATTCAAAATTTAAATGCTTACAATCTGTATTATAATAACATCATATAGGGCTCTTACTGACTTAGCTGCATTCTTCTTTGTCTCAGAATCTTGACACAACATACGACACTAAAAAAGGAGTAGTATAAATCCCAGAAACTGCCTCCAAAGCTCAACTACTCCACATTGCTCAAGACTACTTGACCTTGACAAGTTCTTCTTCGACTTGGTTCAAGATTCTTTGCTGCTTATTGCTTGTTTTAAAACCTCACAATGACTCGTTTTATATAGCCATGAGGTAGAGGGATCAAATCCAAACATCCCACTTCTTGTGGCACTCAATTTGGCCCAATATCCACCAAGATATGGAAAAATAACCAAAACTGCCCAAAAATTAGTGAGAAAATCACTAAACTATAGGTTTAAAACCCATTTTAGTTTTAATATGGGTATAAACCCCCATAATAGGTGCGCGCCCCTAATTATGCAGTGACATGGTAACTAAAAATGGCCAAGCACCAACCCAAAGGGATGCGCACTGGCCATTACTCCGCAGGTATAGGTCACATGGTGGTTATAATAAAACCGTACCCTTAAACATATGCACCCAACTATCAATTATAGTCCAAGTCCTATGGGGTGACTTGTGGATAAGCCTAAAACCGTGGGGTTAGTGCCAACCATTATAACCCCTGCGCACCTTCGTATACACTGGTCGCATGCAATACACATAACCAGGGGTTGGGGCCTAGCCCCACCCCTTTCCGCCTCTAACATACACTTTACCACACTTTAAATATAACAAAGTGGGTTATATTAACAAGTCCCATGTTTGGTGCAATGGCACCCGACCTGTTCCCAAGGCATAGCCTCCCGATGGAGGTCACAAGTTTGAAACTTGTGAACTCAACAATTTTTGCAACAAAAAAAATGAACCAGTAATCATGTGCCACGTGGCAACCCACATCTGGGCCACATGGCACCACAAAATTTTCCAATACCTTACCACTTTTCATCTACCAGATGGTTCACGTATCTGTACCTTTGTCTAGTCAACAACTGCCACATCAACACACTTGTCCGCCACATGTCCACTGACCTACCGACCACCTGTACGAGTGTGCCACATGTCACCCTTTCAGTGGTGACATGTGTCACCTCATGGTTGGTCCATGTCAACTGTATGACTTGTCAAATGTAACTCTTCCACGTGTCACGCTGCCATGTCATCATGATGATGTCAACGCTGACTTTTTGACTGTTGAATTTTTGCTTGTTTGACTTTTCGAACAAAACGCGATATCAGGAGCATAGGATGTTCATTTAAGTCCGTTCAAGTTGCGTTAGGTTCATATCGATGAGGCCTACACACATGTATTTTTTTGATGTCATTCTGAGAACATTGATTTTTATGCCTTTCTGAGCCCCATCAAGCTCCTGGATTTGAATCTGGATCACACCTTCCCACTAAGGACCTTTTGGTCCCCAAAAGGTGTATTACATCAATTGAACATATCCTTACATCAATTGACTAATGACAAACAACCTAGACTTAACATTAACTAGACTCAATAAGTGATTCCAGAAATTGAATCACTTTTATTACATCAATGAAAATGACACTGACTCGATTTACATATCTGGCATAAAATTTGCCCAGTTCCAGGCTGACGACTCATCTCCTACCAACAGAGTTCCACGGTCGTTCCTCTGCCCTTCTGCAACAACATCATGTTGTCCTCTGGTAGCGTCCTTCTGTTCCTCTGCAACGACCTTCAATCTTTCTACAATATCTTTTTTCTGCTTTGGCCCTACATGCTTTGTTGGGCATCACAACCCTGAATGAAACTTCCAACAATTATCTTCACAATGTCCACTCTTCTGACAATGTGAGAAAGTGTTTCTTGCTCGAAGAAACTTGATGGAATTGCGCCCTTACTGAGTCGAATCCCCCTTGGATTTCTCTGACTCTTGCCTTGGCTGCGCTGACTTTACTCCCAGATCCTTTTGACCTACAGTGTTGCATCATCGCGTCTTGGCGTACTTCTTGTCACCATGATTTTTCTTCCATATACTTTCTGTTTCTAGCAGTCTGCAACACAATGGTTATGGCTGCTACAAAACATGCATGTAATCATTTTTCTGATAAGGTTCATGAATTTAGCATGCTCATCAGTAAAGGTGGGCGAAGGGGGTTTATACCTTTCAACCTTTTTACCTTTCTTCTGTGACTCATTGTTTGCGTTGCTGTTAGCTCGAGCTTCCTGTTTTCCTTGCCAAGTCCGAAACCATTCCAGTGTCAATTCTAGATGATGCTCCAAACAATGGTCAACATCGTGTCCGAACTTCCGACAATGTGTGCAACTAATTACTGGACTGTCTTCCTCATAAGATTCTCCAGCATATCCCAATCCTTCTCGGAATGGACGCTCACATACTTCAATCATCTCGGCTTTGACTTGGCCATATTTTCCAATGACTTGTCCCTTCCGGTATCCAAACTTGGATAAAATTCTCATACCGACTCCTTTGGTATGTTTCTCAAATGCTGCAATATCCAGATGGTCAGATTCCACCTCCTGATCAACTACAGGAGATGATGTAGTGTATTGGATGCTTTCCGCTGATGAAGAGAATGTGTCGATGGCCTCTCCTACCGATTTATCCTCAACCAGAGTAGCAGGAGTTATGAATCCTCCTCATCAGATTGCCTCCAGAATGGTTGAGTTCCATCATCCTTGATAGGACTCGAGCTTCTAACTGGAAGACTTCCTCCAACCGGCCTTGCTTCCGTTGCCAACATCAATGTTCACATTCTTTCCCCGTCTTCCTCGGGAATCTGTACCAATCTTCGCAATTCAAAATTCTCTCATTGAATTGTTTGGTTAATCTCCTCGAGATCCTGGAGTCTAGCTCTCTTCAAAATTTTCACCATATTCATAGTTCCTGCAAAAGTCAGCTTGCTCTGATACCACTTGATCCAAAAATCGAATCTTAGCAATTATGCACTATGACCTCAATTTTATCAAGACCTTTTTCTGAAGGTGCATATGAATATAAAAATGACAAAGACTTAAAGAATTAAGATAAATATCATATATCACAAAGAAATCAAACCATCAACCACTTGTACACAAGAAGTTGATAATGGAGTTCGACAATCTCGCCTACGTTTCTGAGCCTTTGTCTTTCGTGAGGGAGGCTTTCTCTATTCAAAATTTCAATGCTTACAATCTGTATTATAATCACATCATATAGGGCTCTGACTGACTCAATTGTATTCTTCTCTATCTCAGAATCCTGACGCAATAGACGACACTGAAAAATGAGTAGTATAACTCTCAGAAACTGCCTCCAAAGCTCAGCTACTCCGCACTGCTTCAAGATTATTTGTCATTTATATCTTGTTTTAAAAATTCACAATGGCTTGATTTATATATCCATGAGGTAGAGGGATCAAATCCCAACATCCCACTTATTGTGGCACTCAATTTGGCCCAATATCCACCAAGATATGGAAAAATAACCAAAACTGCCCAAAAATTAGTGAGAAAATCACTAAACTATAGGTTTAAAACCCATTTTAGTTTTAATATGGGTATAAATCCCCATAATAGGCGTGTTCCCCTAATTATACGGTCACGTGGCAACTAAAAATGGCCAAGTGCCAGCCCAAAGGGCTGCACGCTGGCCTTTACTCCGCAGGTATAGGTCACATGGTAGTTATAATATAACCACGCCCTTAAACATATGTGCCCAACTATCAATTATAGTTCAGGTCCTATGGGGTGACCTGTGGATAAGCCCAAAATCGTGGGGTTAACGCCAACCGTTATAACCCCCACGCACCTTCATATACACTGGTCGCATGCAATACACATAACCATGGGATGGGGCCTAGCCCCACCCCTTTCCGCCTCTAACATACACTTTACCACACTTTAAATATAAAAAAGTGGGTTATATTAACAAATCCCATGTTTGGTGCAATGGCACCCGACCTGTTCCCAAGGCATAGCCTCCCGATGGAGGTCACGAGTTCAAAACTTGCGAACTCAACAATTTTTGCAACAAAACAAATGAACCAGTAATCAGGTGCCATGTGGAAGCCCACGTCTGGGCCACGTGGCACCACAAAATTTTCCAATAGCTTACCACTTGTCATCTGCCGAATGGTCCACGTGTATGTACCTTTGTCTAGTCAACAACTTCCACATCAACACACCTGTCCACCATGTGTCCACTGACCTATCGACCACCTGTATGAGTGTGCCACATGTCACCCTTTCAGTGGTGAGACATGCCACCTCCTGGTTGGTCCATGTCAACTGCACAACCTATCAACTATACCTCTTCCACATGTCATGCTGCCACATCATCATGATGATGTCCGCGTTGACTTTTTCACTGTTGACCTATTGACTTTTTGCCCATTTGACTTTTCAAAAAGAATGTGATATCAGGAGAATACGATGTCCGTTTGATCCTATTCAAGTTGCGTTGGGTTCGTATCAATGAGGTCTACGCATGTGTCTGTTTTGACGCCATTCTAAGAACATCGATTTTTAGGCCTTTCTGAGCCCCATCAAGCTCCTGGATCCGAATCTCGATCATGGATAGGAATGGCATGTTGCATGAGAGTAGGATCAAAACTAGAAAGATCCTCATACGACCAGGTAAAAACATCTTGAAATTCACGGAGTAACTCTGTGAATTTCACTTTCTCTTCATCAGAACATTTGACACCTAATTTAATGATCTTTGGAGATTCAGATGTTTCAATATTCAAGGAAATGGTATCACCAAATTTAATTTTTGACTCCTCTTCCTTATGTGTTTCTTTGTTGCCTACATCACTTGATGAAAAGGAACTTTCAAGAATAGTCAAACCTTTAGGAAATTTATCATCCTCAACATATATGATTTCTTTTGGCTTAAAAGGTTCATTTTGTATGAAAGCGCAAATGCCTTCGTCACTCAGGAAAACTTGCCATGATTCTATGTTGTCAGGGAGGTGAGGATGATATAGAGATTGGAACATACAATGAGGTCTTTGAGGTAAAATTTGTCGAGTAGGAGAAACTGAAAAAACAACTAATCTATCAACCATTGAATTAAGTTCCCTCTTAACCCCAGTGATGTTAAATGATAACATATTTGAAATCAACATCCAAACAAATTGGGTATAACGTTTAAGTAACTTATTGTTTGGTACATAAATCTTCTGTACAATATTCACAACAAGCTCAGAATCACCAAATATTGTAATGTGGCAACAAGCAAGATTATATGCATTTTCAATGCCCAACAATAAGGCCTCAAACTCAACAACATTGTTTGTAGAAGCAAATTCCAACCTATAAGAAAAATTGTGATTTTTTCCTATAAGGGAATATAGAATGATGCCTACTCCATTGCCTTCTTTTGAACACGTGCCATCGAAATGCATGTGCCACATGCCATCATCAAAATCAATTGTTTCCAATATAGTGTCACCTTCATTAAAAAATATAGAGTACATCCCAAAATCTTCTTCGAGATAATTTACATTGGGTTGGGGAACACTCTCTATATAGGGTGAAATTATTCTTTCCCTAAGAACTATAATGTTATTTCCGTTTCAAGGGATGGATAAATGTGTACCGTCAAGTGAAAGGTATCCACCAGTTAAGGCTTACCAGTCCCTTCCCAAAATAATTGAGTAGTTACTCACTGACATATCAATTACTTGGATATTGAGAGTTGTCCTTATCTCAGAATGTGCACACAAAATAAGGTTACATCCTTGATTTCACCTATAGTTGATTGCTGCGGGTTATTATAAGAGAACATGCTTCTAGAATTTTAGTTGGCACAATATAAGCCAAGCTCTTCCATGATTATTTTAGACATCACACTTGGACCATACCCACCATCAATTAGGAAACAATGAGCTATTTTATCCATGATTTTTACTGAGATACATAAAGGTTTTTTTTTACAGGGTTCCTACAATTATTTACACCCATCCTATTTATAGTTGAATCTTCTTCCTTCGACTCTTCAAATAAATTGGCTATGGTAGGAATGTTACCTTCCATAAATTCTTTAAGATGATTCTGTTGTTCTGGGATGAAAACCATGTTTAAAATGGTAGCATCAACTTTGATATTAGCCAATTGGTTCAAGATATTATACTTAGAAGTGGGAAGATGAGAATATACTCCTTGATTGTTTGAGGTTCTGGCAGTTTGTGTATCAACACTTTGAGAAGATGAGCTTGGGGTAGAAGAAGTGCGGGGAAGAAATTTTTTTCTCTTGGTAGTGTAAGATTTTTTCCTGGTATTGAATACCATAAAATCCTTTGGTTCAATCCAATCTAACACAACGATCATGGTATCGGGCCCTTTTCCAAAGATCTTATCTCTAACATTTCTTTTAACTTCACATGTATTCTCATCATTATTTTCTTCACAGAAGTTACACCAAGTGCGAGTCATTATGTCCTTTGGCTGAAAAGTGCTTTCATTAGTATTTCTAAAAGGTTCTAGGGAAGAAGAAGAAGCCCTGGAGGAAGAGGAAGAGGAAATTCCTTTTCTTTCGTAGGCTATCATCCTATTATTCATATCTTGAATGAGTTGTAGAATGGAAGACATGTTTGTTTTCTTGACGGAGTCTCCCTTAGGAAGACCGTTATTTCAAGTTTCTGTTCATCTTCTAGGGAAGTATGAAGGGTAGAACCAAGATTGTCAATGACCTTTTCTTCAAGTCTATGACAATAAGGAGAAGGTAAAACATTATAATAATGCATGAAATCAACTTGATTTTGAGGACAAATTAGTTCGGGGATTTGATTATATAATGTGGTGAAATGAAGGTTAAAAGACTTAATGGTTTCACCATCCTTATAGAAAATATTGTTTTATTCCCTTAACTGATCAGTTGGACTCTCAGGCTGTCTATAAGTGGATTTGAACCAATAAATCAATTCTTCCCAAGTTGAAATGATTTTGGGCGGGAGGTCAAAAAAATCTGTTGCAACTTTCCCTTAAAGAGAATTGACAAATATACACACACAAGTGTTGTTATCATAGCCCCTATGTTATGAAAAGCATTAGAAAATGCTACCAGGTGTTCATTTGTGGTAACAATACCATTTCTTGAGAACCTAGGTAAATGATCTTTGAGTTTCGGTAATGGTTGGGTGGCTGGTGCAAGATTCAAGGGAGAAGACACGTGCTAGGGGGTGGTTGTAGCATCTTCCTCAAATTGAAAAAGTCCATATTTCTTAATGACCTTAGTAGGATTGGGAGTAGATTGAGTAGGTACTTGATGACTATAGATACTACCAATCATAGATGAAGCATAAGGTTGTGAGGAGGAGGGACCTCCAGTGCCACTACCACTACCTGAAGACGTCATATTGAAGGTGATACGTATGGGAGATGAAGATGAACTGACATAATCATATAGGGTTTTCCTAAGAGCACTTTGTTGTTTTTGTAAAACAAAATTTCTCTTTCCTATTTCAGAAATAAGAGTAACTTCAGGGGGCAATCCTCTTCTTCTTCGAGAAATACGAGAATTGGAGGACATGAAACATAAAATATTAAACACGTAAGATGAAAGGTTACTGTTGATTTTTGGGATGCCTTTTCCTGGCTTCCCAACGATCATGAATATTTATGTCCCTTTCAATTACTTCCCAAGAGTGTTCAAGTTCAACACGAGTACTAGCAGTTTATAAAATAATGTTGAATAAAGTCAAGGTAATGCTGGTCTGGTCATCAAGACCGTTCCCAATATTAGGTTGTCTCACAATAGGTATTTTCATGGAAAAATCAATCAAAGGGTAATCAAACAAAACTGGAAAATAAAATACAATCGTGATACAATCAACCAGAGAGATATGAAAAGATATCCCCAATATGGTCATGAAATAAATGTTGAGGAAAAGGTACGAAGAACCTTACTCAAACATTTTCAGATCTTGCTAGGCTAAGACAAGATAGTTGGGAATGTTACTTGGAGTTTATATCCTTAAATTCAAAACAATCACTTAATCCACAGGTAATATGTACGAGGGACCAAGGATGATTTTATATTTTATATGTAACTGTGTAAAAGAAAGAAAGAATAAATATACATTAGTGTGTACATGGATAGGAGATAAGGATACAAGAAAAATTTGAAAAATATCATTAAGATACACATGTGAGACTAAAATCATAAATCTGTTTTTTTTTTATTAACTTCATTCTGAGATACAAATAAGAATTCTCTTTACAAACTCCTGTGAGGGTAGGGACCAAAGTAAGATTTAGAAGTCTCTGATGAGCACCATACAAAATGACTTTGACAACAAAAGAAAACTGAAGCTAAAGATCTGGATGAACTTGCCATAAAAATGATGTCACTTGACTATGCAAAATATTCTTTATCAATCATGAAATCTAATTCATAAAAAAAAAAGAACACACCGACTGCCAAAGATAGATCATACACCTTTACAAACAAGCTGCTGAAAGATATGATTCAATTTTGAATCCTACTGCCCTCAATAAGACCCTACTATCATCAAGATATTTTAACTTTCTAGTAAACTTAGAATGAATGAAGAAAAGAAGTATCTCACAAGTATAGAGCAGATATTATATCAGAATATCTCCTTATGTTCTCTCCTCCTTTGTCTCTTCTTTGATTGAACTTTTATTCTTTCCCAATAAGTTATGGTAGTTCAACTACCTTTATTTTGTTAAGCTTAATTAACTTAACTAATTAGTTGAGACAAAATAATAATAATAATACATAAATAAGGGTCTATTTAAATAATAACTTAATAGGTGGGACCCCTTGTCACTCCAATTTTCATTTCTGTAATGATAATCAAAATATGAAATATAATACCCCAAAAATTAACTCAAATATTCACCTTGTAACACCCATCCTCATATAAATATTTAAATATTTTAGTATCAAAATAGAACAAGACTATAGCCAAAAATAGAATCGCATCCATGTTGTCCAAAACATTCTGTCTAAATGTGTGTTTGTTGTCCAAACATTCTATCATACCAATAAAAAATTTCCTCAAAAGAAAATAACATTAAAAGCATTAAAAACCATATTTGTTGTGAGAGACATTTTGCCTCTTTTCACTGCTTCCTTATATTGATCCCTTTTCTAATTTGTCTTGTGCAACAACCTTCAATTGATTGGAACCTTGTGGATGGATTTCACTGATGACATGGGAGAAACTATCTTTGAGGTGGATATGAGAGGAAACTGATTCAGAAGAGTCCTTGGAACACTGGTAGGGATTTACCACTTCTTTTCCTTTATCTAATTCTGGCTCGGGAATGGCAGTTTTTAATCTCTTGCTTGCATGAGAGGACTGTATTGGCGATACAACAGGATAATCTTGAGAATTTGGGTTCAATAGAGGTGGAGGAGGGGGTAATGGAGACAATACCGTAGGCCAACCATTATGATGTGCAGTAGGATGATGGACGATCTCTTTCCAACCATCATTGGTTGGTGGTTTCAACTGCATATAAACATGAAGGGGAACACAGATACCAGAGAAATTTAAGTGTGAATGGAAAGGAGGCCTCTTGGGTCTAGGTTGCAGAATTCCTTGACCAACTAGATTAAAAAATCTAGCTTGGAAAATATGTTTTAGTTCTTACAGATCAACGTTAAAATATATTGAAAATCATGGCCTTCTATGTCCTCTTTGCCAATTATTTCTCTACCTCTATTTGCACCTCTGCCATTGCTGCCCCTGCTAAAGAAACTCATCCTGAAGTAATATTCCAATTAGAATATGAAATTTTTTAACAATCCATTCACTAATATTCTACCTAAATAAAATCAAGATGTTGGCTCTGTCATTCACAATAGAAGCATATGCAATCCATCCATTGACACAACCCACCAAATATTAAATTTAATAACCAACTGCAATTAAACATGGAATGATAAGGTCATTGGGAATATGAGGGGATTTATAATGAATGAGAAATGGTAGCATGGATGGGAACAAACAAATGAATACTATTTAACAAAATGCAGAGCCCTTTTCTTCCAAAAACAATATCTCCATATCACAATTTCCAACTAAGATCATCATCCTGTCCTTTTAATCCTTTTCATTTAAAAATGAAATTCAAGATAACATAACATGGGATGGATTAAATGTTATTAGGAAGGTGGCAGCCGTATAATGAGCGAAAAATGAGACAATGAATGAGAATAATAGTGATTACTGTTCTATTACAATAAATAACATTCATTGACTTTAAAATCAACATTGCCAATATCCACAAAATCATTTGAATATCCACTATTTTCTATGCAAATTTATTTCCAAAAATTCTACCAAATTATGTTCGTTCCATAACACTCTTTTAAAATTCAACACACATAATCCATAACATGGAAACAATCTTTTTAAACTGCACAATATAAAACTCAAGGAAAATTTACAGGATTATCAAACATGCGAATTTCATTTCTCCTTTTAAAAACTAACATAACGTTCTATAGGAGATTGTTTATAAAACAATTCGACTCATTCATAATCATAATAAAATTCCTAAAAAAATCACGAGAGGAATATAAACATAAATCTATCATCATTTTGTTATATAACATTTACATCACAAACTCAAATAACAACTGCAAACAAACCAGGTTCAAAACCCCATGTGAACCTGGTGGACATTGTTTCCATAGAATTCCTACTAAACTCAAAATTGGACAAATCACCTCATAGATAAATAACAAACGAGCCACAATTTTGTGTGTGATATCAATATTTCCCACTATTGGGTCAAACAGTTAAACCAAATTTCAAATTTGGGTTTTTATTTATTCACTTGCCTATATATTGGAAGGGGAAATGAGGCCTAGAGCAGACATATGGGTGTAAGGTTTGAAACATGGGCTACAGGAAAATAAAAACCAACTCGTTCCCATCAAAATGATAGCAAGATAAAACACACAGGCCACCCATAAAACCACAAGCCATGGTAATAATAAGACTGTACATCCTCCAGGGTTAGGGTGCTACACAATAGTCCTAAGACCCGACTGTTATTTTTCTTTTACAGAGGAAATCCTCAAAATTAATCATATGAAATGAGCGAACCCGAACACCTTCAACCACAATTATTTGCCAACAACCATATTATAGTAATACCACCTTTTATCTAGGCACATACAACCATATACTTCAAACATAATAAAATGCCGAACAATGTTTCTAGTTTGAAACATTTAAATGCCAACAGGAAGAAACCCAAATCGAAATGCGAGTTACACAACCAAAATTCCCACAAAAACTCCATTGTAAACTTTGAAAAACAAACACATTCCACATGAGAACTCTAAGAGCCAAAAAAATAATTTTATCTGGATTAGAGCTAACCATCCATGAATGGAGAGATAAGAGCCAACATACCTGTAAGAATAATGCCAAAAAGCTAAAGAGCACAACTATTTTTTCGCCAAAGGCTGAGCATAATTTAGGCGGTGCTAACCAGAGTAGAAAAAAATAATGCGAGGAGAAAGTGAATGTGTTGGATTCGAGGTAGGGTAAGAAGGACTTGCAATAAATACACGTTTCTTCCCCTCTTTTCACAATAAATTCCATCAACAACAACCAAATATGGAGTGCACCCAACTCCCAAAAACCTTGTTCCAAACATAGAATATCAAGCATCATATATCCAATATCCATAAAACATAACATACCATTTCCAAACTCAAATTCGAATCGGCCTCTCATATGGTATTCATACCAATAATATGCCCATTTAACACTTAGCACCGAAATAACATGTCCCACATTCCTTGCTAGTGGAGTATTACATTCAACAGAATAATCATTCGCCCATGTATGTAAATATACCATGAGTTGCATGTGGCTTATATTTGAAGCAATATATCAAAATCTAAGTATACAAGAGTAAACTAATATGTTTAGTAAAATAAACATTTCCTCCATTTTGAAATCAAATTGATAGCACCCTTAACATCCATTAATTGCACATGGAAATAGGTTAGGATTTCCATTCTTGTTCTCAAAATGTGAATCTTTCTCGTAAGGTAATCATGAGTGCAATAATATGAGCGCTTTCCATCATTATTTTTATCAAGGGGTCCTACCTATCTAGTATTATTTAAATATATATAAGTAATAATAATGCATTGCAACCCATTTGCAGGCATCAATTTTATGTTGTGCTTTTGGGCATCAATAGATCCCCAAAGCAGATTTTTGTCTTCCCTTTTTGAAAAGCTCTACCTTGCTGATATTGAGCCCATCAAATTGGTTCCGACCTGGAGGAAATTTTGAAATATATATGAAGTTATTTCCAAAATATTGAATAGATTCTTGGTATTCAAATCCCTTTTGGAAGGCAACATTTTGATAAAATATTCTGTCGTGAAGGGTGGGATATCGGATCACATGCCCATTTTCCTCTCCCTTTCCTCCCGGGGGGGGTGACTCCCCCTTCTCCACTCAGGTTTAACCCAGTCTAGTTAAGAGAGGTGGAATATCAAACTCTGGTGGAAATCTCTTGGGTGCATCTTTATTCTTCAAATGGCTCTTCCTTTATGAGCTAGTTTGCTGAAAACCTGGATAGAATCAAGATGACCACCAAAATTTGGTTAAAATCCTTTATGGAAACATCAAGATCTAAGTTGAGGGAAGTTAAATCCAACATCACCAATTTGTATAAGGAATTGGAAGGGGGTTCCCTCTCAGACTCACAACTTTGGACTTTAAGGTCCTTGAAATATTCTTGGCAATGCATTCTGGAGAAAGAAGAAAAAAAATGGAGATTAAATAGTAGGGCGATTTGGATAAAAGCAGGGGAAATAAATCCAAATTCTTCCACCAATACGCCAATTTTTGGAAGAACATCAATTCCATTTGGGAGATTAGAGACACCAATGTGTTGATAGTTAGTTCTTTCAAAGAGAAAGTCAAGGAAGGAGTTCATCATTTCCAGGCCTTATTCTAAGATCCCAGAGGCTGTCCCATTAAAGAGATCCTGCACGTAATTTCAAAATTTCAACCCATTATTAATAAATAAATGAATCAATTTCCCAGGGAGGAATTACCGGAGCCCGAGGTGCTCGCAACACTCTCCTCCATGCAAAAGGGGAAAAACCTATGGCTTGATGGTTTCATGGTTGAATTTTTCATTAGTTTCTATGACATTATCAAAGAGGATTTATTTAAGGTAGTCAAGGAGTCTCAAACCTTTGTAAAAATGAGAGGTTATTTCAATTCAAACTTCATTTCACTTATCCCCAAAATTCAGGATGGTGTGTCCTTTGGTGACTATAGGAACATTTATTGCTGCAATGTCATTTACAAAATACTTGTGAAAGTGATTTCTAGGAGACTAAATCTTATTCTCAATGAAATTATATTAGAAGAATAATTTGGTTTCTTAAGGCGCAAAAAAATTCATGATGTTGTCTCTATAGCACAATAAGTACTCCATTTAGTAAAAAATTCTAACCAGTCAACAACAACCCTCAAGTTGGATCTCTCAAAGGCTTATGATCATGTTATTTGGACCTTTCTTTGTCTAGTTCTTATCCAGATGGGGATGTCCCTTTCAATGGTAAATTGGATAATGGGTTGTATCCAATCAGTCTCTTTTGCTGTCTTGATTAATGGAACCCCCTCCAGTTTCTTCTGAGTGTCTCTTGGCCTAAGGAAAGGATGCCCACTTTTTCCTTTCTTATTCCTTCTCGTTGCCGAAGTATTAAGTAAAATTCTTCTGGAGGAAAGGAGGTATGGGGAAATTAGAGGTTTAAATTTTTTCGAGCAAGAATCTATTTCCCATCTTTTATTCGTGGAAAATGTCATTTGTTTCAAGAAAAAATGTTATAAGGACATATTGACTTTAAAAAGAGTTCTAGATCTATTTTGCAAAGAAACTGGGATGTAAATAAACAAGGATAAATCCAATCTTTTCACTTCTTCCTTTTCGGCCCATGAACAAATTTAGGTACAAAACCTCTTTCCCTTTCAAATTAAGAATATGGAGTCTGGACATAAGTATTTTGTCTTTCATCTTAATCCATTCAAATATAGATATTTCTATTGGTTGTGGTGTGGAGGCTCATGTGTGTTATGGGTCAATAACTTATTTTCTAGAGGGGTAAGACTTGTTCTCCTAAAATTAGTGCTCAAAAGGATCCTGGTGTATTAGACGCCCATTACTGCGGGCCCCAAAGGAATTATGAAATAAATAAAAAAGGTGAGCTTCCAATATATTTGGTTTAGATCCCACCAATCCATAGGCATCCCTCTAGTTAAAAGGAAAAAAATGGCCAAGCCCAAAAAATTGGGTGGCTTGGGGATCAAAAACCTTTACTTTTTCTCCCATGTCCTTGTGGTCAGAAGCTTGTGGAGACTAGTGAAATGTGATTCTCTTCAGGGAAGACTTATGAGATATAAGTACATCTTCAGGATGTCAATGGCTGAATGGTTTAGGTCACCTAGAAAATTTCCCAAAGGATATATTGTCTGGAAAGTGCTTGTGTTTACCTTTCCTATGATTGTGTAATGGAAAACTTGGTGTGTAGGAAATGAGAGACAAATTCATATTGGTGAGGATTCGTAGATAGGGGCCGAAAATAAATTCATATTCTCTGATTCCCTCCTTTAATCCATTAACTGTGCTGATATATTTTTCTCAGTGGATGTCAGATCTCATATTCCTCAGGCTAGGGGTAGATTATGTTGGAAGTCAATTGCCTTCCTTTGTTTGGAGGGAGCTGAGGAAGAGGAATGGAATCCCTTCATTGGGATCCTGGTTTCCAATTTTATTATCTTGCAAGATGATAAAACTGAAACCCTTTGTTAGTCAAAAAATGCCAAAACTGGTGAATTTACGGCTAAAATGGGATACAAAGTCTGGATGGAAGATTCATTTGCAAAAGAAAAACATTGGTGCTGGAAATTGTTGTGGAAGATAAATGCCCCCTTAAAAAATAAGATTTCTCTTTGGTTGGATTTAAACAACAAGTTGCTAACCTGGGAAGTTAGAATCAAAAGAGGGTGGTGTTGGAACACGTTTAATTTTGAGATTTTGAGCTTTAGACTTTGCCTCTGAGAAATAAATTTTTCACCCAAAAGGAAAAAGAAACTTAGAGATTCTCCTTTTAAATTTAAAGATAAATCCATCAATTATTGAAAAGGCGCTTACAATATCCACCATCGATTAGCTACTCCAATTTTATCAAACGGTCTTAATGATCTCCAAACTATAGAAGCTGCTTGAGTTTCAAAGAAAGTCTCTAACGTTCGCTTAAGAGCTTCATGCTTTGGGTGTTCCAGCAAGTCTAAACAATGACAACTCAAACACTGAAACACTGAAGTATTTAAGGCTAATTCAAGGTTTAAAACATGATAAAGTAAAACATAAAAATGAGTAATAGGAGATTAACTTATTCGTGAATTTGACCTTCAGGAGATTTATACCCTAATTGTTTCCAACACTCACGAACGTCGAAGTATTAATGATATGTATGATTGGATAAAGTTAATGATTTGAAATGTGATTAACAGTTTTTATTCAGTGAAAAACTTACAAATTTCTCTTGTTACAAGCAGGCTAATTCTTTGCGCCACGAAAAGTTACACGGAAGCTTGACCTCAAAATCTAGTGGAATGATAAATTAGTTCGAAAGTCAGATAAAATAAGAGAAGGACCAAATATAGTAGAGAAGGGGCTAAATAAACAGAAAATAGGTGTAAATATCCGAAGTGCTAAGTCCCTGAAGTGGAATATCTGACGTCGCATGTCCTTTTGATTTGGGCGGCTGGGATTTACTTCAGAACTCCAGGCTTTGGGCGTTTGAGATGCTTAACATCACATACCTTCCAGAGTGCTAAGTCTTCGAAGTGAGAGGGGTAAAATCATGAATATGGGTAACACTTTTGCTTGTTTTATGACAAACAAAACTGTATTTTCACAAGTTCTTCAACTTCTGGCATACAAAAGTATTTTTTTTATTTAGAATTTCACTTTACAGTAAAAACAAAACTTGTGAATAATTTTGTTATATTTCTAATGACTATTTTTCAATTTTTTTATTATCAAGATTTGATATGTCAATTTGACAATTGTTTAACAGTATGTTCCTTAAACATGAAAGGAATGATAATGAGTTATTGTATTCCACAACATTGTATCTATTATTAAACTTATGTTTTTAAGAAATGAAATATACTGCAACAATTATTCCACAACATCATTCATTATTAAACTTATGTTTTTAAGAAATGAAATATAATGAAACAATCTATCTACAGAGATCCTATTTTATTATGACTATAATTTTGAATCTAACGGATGAATATTATAATTTCTAGAATTTTTGAAGTTGACTAAGATGAAAACGTTGAAGATTTTAAAACACGGTTTTCTCACACCTTGTATCTATCTTACCTTTTACTTAAAAGTAAAATCTAAAATACCCTTTTGAAGAGAACTGTCTAACAATTATGAATATAAATTTTCCATAATTTTCCTGGTTTCAGATTTTTAGAGATATGGATTTTTCATTTCACCAAATCATAATCTCACCTAAAAATATTATGTTGATTTTTTTATAAAATTAAATAAAATTAGATAAAAACAATGAAAATGAAAACAAATTATTTTTTTTTTTTTTTTGTTAATTAAAACAATGAAAATGAAAACAAATTATACCCAATGAAAGAAGATTCAATTTTAAAAATGTTGGTATCAATTCTCAAACTAAATTCTGAGTATTTGTAGGAGTCCGCTACCTCCAAAGATGAAGTAAGATGGAGAGAATTTGCATTTCCTGCAAACAGTCTCATTTTCAAGTTTTCGGCCGAAATATTCTTTCGGCCGAAACCTAGTTTTTAACGGAATTTGTTAAAAATAAATGTTTCGGCCAAAAAGTATTTCGGCCGAAATATGCTTACCACGGGAAAATAATTCATCCAAAAAACATTGTACATGAATTTCGAGGGCACCGTTAAATTTAACGTGAAAATTTTCGGCCGAAAGAAACATTTGTTCGGCCGAAAAATTGCTGCTAGAAATTTTGGAGACCCGATTGTTACGAAAGTGTTACCTAGATTTATACCCTAATTGTTTCCAACAATCATGAACGTCGAAGTATTAATGATATGTATGATTGGCTAAAGTTAATGATTTGAATTGAGATTAACAGTTTTTATTCAGTGAAAAACTTACAGATTTCTCTTGTTACAAGCAGGCTAATTCTTTGCGCCACGAAAAGTTACACGGAAGCTTGACCTCAAAATCTAGTGGAATGATAAATTAGTTCGGAAGTCAGATAATATAAGAGAAGGACCAAATATAGTAGAGAAGGGGCTAAATAGACAGAAAATAGGTGTAAATATCCGAAGTGCTAAGTCCCCGAAGTGGAATATCTGACGTCGCGTGTCCTTTTGATTTGGGTGGCTGGGATTTACTTCAGAACTCCGGGCTTTGGGCGTTCGAGATGCTTAACATCACAGACCTTCCAGAGTGCTAAGTATTCGAAGTGAGAGATCTCCTACCGCATTTCCTGTTGATTTCAACGGTGAGGATTTACTTCGAAACTTCGGGTCTTCGAGAGATATTTATTCAACACCGCTTGCCTCCCCGCGGAATACGAAATAGCCAAATACGAAGATCGTTTGACACATGTCCCTTGCTCAAATTGATTGACAGGAATTGCACAAAATTCTCTTTAGCTTCTCTACACATGACCAAGATCTGTGACCTCGAATTAACTTTGGATGCTTAGCTCACTTTGAGAAGATCGACAGATGGATTTTAATGGATCGTGGAGATCAGTGGCTGAGAGAAATTGTGGGGGGTGAAGTTGCGCGGGGTTTAATTTCGAGAGGCAGTCCTACAATTTAAACCATGGTTTTCTCCCAGGGTTATGTGTCATCACCAGATGCATTACGGGGAGAAAAACATGTTATCTCAAAACCATTTCTTCGCGCCCCACAAAATAGAGAACCCGTCACACTTTCGTAGCCTCTCACCCCTCGCCATTTATCTCCCACTCCTACTACACGTCACCTCCCGATAGATGCACCACCTTCCCATAACGATATTACATTGAGCTAGCTGTCTGATTTCCATCGCCACATCTTCAACCGTAATTATTTACGCCAGTAAAATCATTGCAGGTGACAGATGACTCAAGACACCTAGCAACAAAGGATCAACACGCAACCAATCATCTCCAGGTTTCAAGGAATGATGTTTTCAGAAGTGGCCACAATCAACAACAAAGACCCACCACGTAGTAGAAGTCTAATACAGATCATCAACAAATGACATCAAATTAAATCCAACTAAATTTTAAAGATTCATATGATATACATTCATAACTGAAACGTTTCTTTCAGAGATCATTGTAATCGGTTTCAAACCGAAAGGTTTCTTTCAGAGATCATTGTAATCGGTTTCAAACCGAAACGCTTCTTTCAGAGATCATTGTAATCGGTTTCAAACCGAAAGGAAATCATTTGGTATAAATATTAGGAGTTCCGAATCTATCAAAAGGGGGGGCAGCCTGAGAGCCTTTGAGGCTGGGATTGTAATGTAGTATTTTCAGCAATACATTTGACAGAAGAAAAGATATTCTATACCTTGTTATGTTAAATTCTGTCTTTTTCCTGTGTCCTATTTCTGAAGTTTTCATTACTTCTCTTTCTTCTGCTCCTTTTATTCAACTTGTAATAGTTACAATTCAGTGATACTTCTACTGTGACTAATTAAGAGCATTATTTCAAGTGAATTTTTTCCTATGTTCTGCTGTGAGTAGAACAAGACATGCATCTTAATTGTTTTGCCATATTTACAAGTTATATTTGTTCATAGATTTTCCTCTATCTTGCTGTGAGTGAGACAAGACCTATGTCCAGATATTTGAAATCATTGTCATTCTTCTACTGAAAGGAAGACCAGATTTATCAGAATTGGATACCTGGATTTTTCTTTCATTTTTGTCTATCTCTTATCTTCTATCCATCCTCATGATTTTAAATGGATTTAGAAGACGATATCATGCCTCTTTATTTCTATTTTTTAATGGTTGAAAGGTTCTTTTAGACCCATTATTATCTTTTTCAAAATGTGCTAAGGCTTGGCTCTATTACAACCTAGAGTAAACTCTCGTGACAACATTTTTCTGGCACCATTTCCAGGGACGAAGAAATGAAGTTGTTTTTTCCTGGGAGAATGACAAGTAAAACTTTAATCTTTGATGGTGAACAAATATTGAATGGGCATTCAATTGGTTGTGATAATTCACCTAGTGAATCCTTGGTTTGAAGAATCCACATGATTCACTGGCGAATCCAATAGTTCCAAGATGTCAATTTCTATCGCTGCTTGGATCACTACGAGGTTTTCTCCTTTGGAATTTAAAAATGTTTTTGGTCAAATTTCCAAACGCGGTTCCAGGCCACAAACTTTGGGAAGATTATCTTCCTAAATTTAAACAGGATAAATTTGACAATCTTGCTCAACACCTATTTGAGTTTCATAAGCTTATGAATCAACAAGATATTCATCATGAAGATGTTTTGATGAAACTGTTCATGTTTATTCTGGGAGGAGATGCTCGTCAATGGTATAAGTCTCTTCCTCATTTCAACATTTCATAATTGAAAGAATTCCATGTAGTTTTCCATAAGCATTGCAAGAGGATCTATCCAACTGATTTTCTTTTTGAAGATTGTTGCAATTTATATTTTGTAGAACAAGATTGTAAAGATAATCAATTTGCTGATGAAAAATTAGAACATGATAGTAATTGTGGTCAAATATATGAAGAAGAATTTGCAGGAAAACAAGATCTCCTTCAAATAGATTAGGAAAAGTTATATGAAGAGGACTTTGAAGTAAATCAAGAAGAGGTTTATTGCAGCAACAATAATGAAGACGACATGATTGCAAATGAATACATCTTTGAAGGACCTCTAGTCTTTCAAGAAGATCAAGTCCATGTTCATTGTAGAAATAAAGATGAAAATGCATTTTCTAATGAAGAGCTAGAGTAAAATTCATGCATACATGATTCTACCTTCTGTTCCTTTTCCCAATAAAATGGCTTTCAAGATGATTGTGGTAGCATATATAATACTGAAGATAATTTGATTGAACAAAACGGTGATGAAATTGTTGATCTAGATCTTTGTGAAGGTCCACAACTTATTGAAGACCATACACAATAAACTTTTGAAAAGGATGATTTGTGTAATAATAATGATGATGGTAACGATACTCTAAGTGCATTTGTCATTGTACCAAATTTTCATAGTAATTATTGTCATGATCAAACTACTGTTCTAAATTCTTATTTTTATCAAGCTGCTATTATTCAGTCATCATTACTAGATCATTAAGAAATGGAAGTTTTTGAAAGTCAAAGTTTAGAAATTTTATATAATCATCCTATTTACGATGAGTATACAGACGATGAAGAGGAGAATATTTATTTCCCAACATGCATGGAAACGTACAATAGTTCTCATTTTTTTGGCAACTATGAGGAATGCAATCTCGAAGTTTATGAGATATCAATTGATTTTGAAAATTCTTTATCTTTTCATGATCCAATGGCTATTTGGTTGGATTATTTTCTTCAAGAGGTCCAAAATGTTGCGACGTTTTGTGTGCAACCAAGAATCAACAATAAGCGCAAGCTACCTATCCATTCTTTGCTGCAAAAAAATTATCATCTTTTCATTCCTTCATTTAGCAACAAGCAAGGTATGTTAAGGAATCCACTATTTGCATGGCTCCATTGGAAATTCCATGTTACTTGATCAATGTAATTTCACCTGATTAGTGTAGGGCCAATGCATATAAATAAGTTGTCCAAATCAACATTTCATTTCAGCATTCTAGTTCAACGTTTTATTTCAATTCAGTAGTTTGGTTCTCAGTCTGGCATCCAGTATGGTTCATTTTTTAAGAATTATGACTCCATAACCTAATGACGAGGTTCATAGTTTAACATGCTTAATTTCAGGTCGCAGAAGGATGAAGACAAGTGGTCTATTGTTCTTGGTGTTTTGCAGAATAGATATTCTTGAACAAGAGATGAGGACGAATAAAAATTCAACACTCAAACATTCGATTTCTCTAAAAAAAGGTGATAACTTGCTGAAAACTCAAAAGGAAAATAAGGTATGAGTTCCCACTCTTTTTATAGTTCAAATAAAATTTCAAGAAAATTCTTTTTAAAAGAAATGTGAAGGGAGTTTTTCTCATGATAATATTATCACATGACTGGAGAATCATAAATGTATAAAATTATAGTATCATGTCGATAAATTCAAAAGCCTTCTCTGAATAAAATGAAAATAAAATAAAAATCAAATACAAGAAGAATGAAAATAAGGATAAAAAGGGCTTGAAAATAAGTTCGAAAATCAATAAACAAACTTATTTCAGAATGAGATTTTTTTGTGTTTGGCCCTTTGAGTCATTATCCTGTTTTATTTTTCCTATCCCTGAGCTTTTGTTCTCTTTTTATTTTCACTACCTTTCCTTGATCTTCATAGAAAGAAAGAATTACACCTTGACTCAGAAAACTTAAAAACATATTTATGAAACAGGATTAAGAGAAAATATTTATGTTCCTTTGATTTTAGCTGAAGGAAAGTATGTCCAGGATAATCCTGATAACTTTAACTCTTCTATCGGATTTTAAACTGACTAACTCACTCAAGGTTGATCCCTGAAAATCAAAATCCCTATAAAATATTCCCTACAGACGAAGGTGTATTGAAAATTGGGAGAAAATTAGTCTCAGAGTATACTTAAAAATTTATGACAGACATCCCCTTCAAAAATTTTAAGCAAATATCATCCCTTGCATGATACATACAAATTGATTTTGCCCACTTCAAAATATTAAAATATAAGTTAGATGGTGAAAGGAGATTCATAATCTGATTGCCCCCATCTAGTCTAATACAAATGGTGAAAGGAAATTCAAAATTCGATTGCCCCCATTTTGTCCAAAAAGAGATGATGAAAGGAAATTCATGTAATGATTTCCCTCATCTTAGCAAAATGCAAAAGTGCTAATTGAAGTGGTGAAAGGAAATTCAATGGGAGAGGTAGATAACTTCATCGGGGTACTGAACATGCTTGCTGGCAGTGAAGCAATATCTACGATATCTGTATGGCTATCATACATATCTACAGAACATACTCTGACATCTAATTCTCTTTCTAGTAATATTTACATTCTGGACCAACGAGGGATTCCCTAAATAAATTTTTACATCTACTTAACCTTGATGCGAACAAAGTCGGTCAAGGTTTGATATTTCAATTAAAGTCATTTTGATTATCTTTAACAGATCCGAACTCAGTTACAAGAAAGGGAAATTTTAAATAGCCTAACTTGAGATCGATAGTTGGGAATGTTTTGAAGGTTTTCTGAGATTTGGTTGAAGTTCAATTTTTCTCTGTATGATTAATCCCTAAAAGTGTTTCCGAGAAATGCAATAATAACTCGATTTACCTAATAAAAGCACTTGTTCTATTGTTCTTTTTTTCTTCACAGGGAGATGCAATCCCCAAATGGATCCTATGTTGGAACACACTTAATTTTGAGATCTTGAGCTTTAGACTTTTCTTTTGAGAAATAAAATTTTCACCCAAAAGCAAAAAGAAACTTAGATATTCTCCTTTTAAATTTAAAGATAAATCCATCACTTGTTGAAAAGGCACTTACGATATCCACCATTGATTAACTACTCTAATTTTATCAAACGGTCTTAATGATCTCCGAATTGTAGAAGCTGCTTGAGTTTCAAAGAAAGTCTCTAACGTTCGCTTCAGAGCTTCATGCTTCAGGTGTTCTAGCAAGTCTAAACTATGAGAACTCACAAATGACGAAACACCTAAGTACTTAAGGCTAATTCAAGGTTTAAAACATGATAAGGTAAAACATAAAAATGAGTAATAGGAGATTAAGTTCTTTGTGAATTTGACCTTCGGGATATTTATACCCTAATTTTGTCCAACACTCACGAACACCGAAGTATGAATGATATGTATGATTGGATAAAGTTAATGATTTGAATTGCGATTAGCAGTTTCTATTCAGCGAAAAGCTTATAGATTTCTCTTGTTATAGGAATGCTAATTCTTTGCACCATGAAAAGTTACAGGGAATCTTGACCTCATAATCTAGTGGAACGATAAATTAGTTTGGAAGTTGGATAAACTAAGAGAAGGACCAAATATAGCAGGGAAGGGGATAAATAGACATAAAAGAGGTGCAAATCTCAGAAGTGCTAAGTCCCTGAAGTGGAAGATCTGACGTCACATTTCCTTTTGATTTGGACGACTGGGATTTACTTTGAAACTTCGAGCTTTGGGCATTCACGATGCTTAACATCGCAAACCTTCTGGAGTGCTAAGTCTTAGAAGTGAGATATCTCCTACCGCATGTCCTGTTGATTTCAATGGTTAGGATTTACTTTAGAACTTCGGGTCTTCGAGAGTTTTTTACTCAACACTGCTTGCCTTCCCCCGGAATACAAAATAGTCAAATACAAAGATCATATAACACAGGTCCCCCACTCAGATCGACATACAAGAATTGCACAAAATTCTCTTTATCTTCTCTACACATGACCAAGAGCTATGACCTCGGCTTAAATTTGGACACTTATCTCACTTTGCGAATATCGACAGTCAGATTTTAGTGGATCATGGATATCAACGACTAAGAGCGATTGTGGGGGGTGAAGTTGCAAAGGGTTTAATTTCGAGAGGCGGTCCCACAATTTAAACCGCGGTTTTCTCTCGCGGTTACACGTCATCACTAGATGCATTGTGGGGCGAAAAGTAGGTTACCTCAAAACCATTTCTTTGTGCCCCGCAAAAGAGAGAACCCGTCACACTGTCGTAGCCTCTCACCCCTCGCCATGTGTCTCCCACTCTTACTACACATCACCTCCCGACAGACACACCACCTTCCCATAACAAACTCACATTGAGCTAGCTGTCCAATCGCCATCACCATAGCTTCAACCAAAATTATATATGCTGGAAAACTCATTGTAGGTGACAGATGACTCGAGACACCTAGCAAAAAAGGATCAACACACAACAAATCATCTCTAGATTTCAAGGAATGATGTTTTTAGAAGTGGCCACAGTCAGCAACAAAGACCAACCATGCAGAAAAAGTCTAATATAGATCATCAACAGATGACATCGAATTAAATCCAACTAAATTTTAAATATTCCTATGATATACATTCATAAGAGAAACTTTTCTTTCAGAGATCATTGTAATCGGTTTCAAACCGAAACATTTCTTTCAGAGATCATTGTAATTGGTTTCAAACCGAAACGTTTCTTTCAGATATCATTGTAATCAGTTTCAAACTGAAATGTTTCTTCCAGAGATCATTGTAATTGGTTTCAAACCGAAAGGAACTCATCTGATATAAATATTAGGAGTTTCAAATGTATCAAAATGGGGGGTAGCCTGAGAGCCTTTGAGGCTGGGATTGTAATGTAGTCTTTTCAACAATACATTTGACAGAAGAAAAGAGATTCTATACCTCGTTATGTTAAATTATGTCTTTTTCTTGTGTCATGTTTATGAAGTTTTCATTACTTCTCTTTCTTATGCTCCTTCTTTTATTCAACTTGTAATAGTTACAATTCAGTGAGACTTTTGCTATGACTAATTAAGAGAATTCTTTCAAGTGCAGTTTTTCCTCTGTTCTGCTATGAGTAGAACAAGAGCTGCATCTTAATTGTTTTTCCTTATTTACAAGTTATATTTGTTCATATATTTTCCTCTGTCTTGCTGTGAGTGAGACAAGACCTATGTCCAGATATTTGAAATCATTGCCATTCTTCTACTGAAAGGAAGACCAGATTTATCAGAATTGCATACTTGGCTTTTTCTTTCAGTTTTGTCTATCTCTTATCTTCTATCCATCCTCATGATTTTAAATGGATTTAGCAAATGATATCATGCCTCTTTATTTTTTATTTTTAATGGTTGAAAGGCTTTTTCAGACCTAGTTCTAGAAGCCTCCAATAAATGATCAATCATCCATTATTATCTTTTTCAAAATGTGCTAAGGCTTGGCTCTATTACATCCTAGAGTCAACTCTTGCGACAATAGGTGGATTGGACCAAGTATGTGCATCCTTTGCAAGAATAACGAGGAATCTGTCTCTCACATTTTTATTGATTGTTTTTATGTAGAAAAAGTGATGTGGATTGTGCAGTTTGAACTCAAGCCAACGACACAATGGAATATGTTATGTTTGGAGGATTTCTTAAAATAATGGCTAGCAGATAAAGCTGTAAATAGCAGAGGCCAATAATGGCTAGCTCTTAGAATTTTATGGGTTGTAATTTCTTATGAAAATTGTCCACTATCTAGTCCATCATGCTAATATTTCAATACATTTTCATCATCATCTACTTTTAAACATCTTAGGAGTAATCTATCATAGTTATTTCTGAATAGAACACTGTCAATCAATTATATCTAGCATATTTAAACATTAAGTCTCTCCTCTTTTTTCATCCAAATAAATGGGACTTGATCCATGATGTAAATATTATTTCATTTCATAATGCCATGAATTGGTATTGACTAGAATACATAATACTTTATTACTTGTTCTTCTTTTTGAATAAGACCTTGGGCTTCAAGAACAAGTTTAGAAAGTCCTTTCCCCTTGACAATGGATGTGGGTTTGATTTCAAGATCATATTCTTAAGTTTCTATCATGCAATTTCATCTCTTTTCATCAAGATCTTTTTGTATCAACAATGATCTTATAGTTGGGTGAGGGACAATGAATTTTGTCTAGTTTTTAAGGATATAGGGTTTGAATTATTTTACATACTTAACCATAACATAGGCCAATTTGTCAATAGATGGGAAATTCAGTTCATCTTCTTGTATGCTTGTGCTCATGAATGATATGGGAACTCATTCCATTCAACATCCCTTCGAGGATGTATATAAACAAGGTAACGATCTGAAGAAAATGTGTACAGAATAAATATTTTTCAAAATATGGACCATGTAAAGCCGCTGCAACAACAAATAACATATTTTTCTTCCAAAATATTCCTTTTCCATTAGACCCCATTTAAATTTTGCATCATTCTTGACCATTTTCTACAAAGGTTTGGAAACTTTTGTAAAATTAGAGACAAACCTCCTAACAAAATTAATTTTGACAAAAAATGGCTACATAGAATTCTTATTGTGAGGTAAGGAGATTCAAGTGATAACTTTGTTCTCTCAAGGTCTATCAATATACCATATTTTGAGATTACATGTTTGAGTAGTTTTCCTTTAGTGGCTGAAAAAATGCTTTTCCTAGGACTCAATGAGATACCATACCTCTTGCACCTCTCAAAGATATACTTGAGATGTTATAAATTGTTAGAGTATTTTTTAGAATAGATATTAACATCATCCAAATAAACCACCACACTTCGATTAATTAGTCCTTTGAAAGTGATGCTCATTTATATTTGGAATGTTTCCACTGCTTTGATTAGACCAAAAGAAATTATTTTATATGTAAAATATCCCCATTTAGTTCAGAAAGTAGTATTCAATATATCTTGTTTATAACTAAAACTTGACTATATCTAGAAAATCCATCCAACAAAGAAAGCATTTTAGAACTAGAAATTAACTGCGTAATTTGTTCCATAGGAGGACTTGGATAATTATCTTTCTTGGATGTAGGATTCATAGTTCTAAAATCAACACAAAGCCTAATTTATCCATTTTTTTCCTAACCAACACCAAATTAACCACCCAAGTGGAATGTGTTGACTCATGATTCGTCACCTACTATAAGAGCTAGCAAAGAATTGCGAAGGCTATAAATATTTTATAAATGTTAATAACAATAATATGTGGGGTCCCATAAGAGAAGACACTGGAATGATAACATCCTAGCATGACATTTTCTCTTAGTATTTTGGCATGGTATCAATTTTAGTTTGAGGCATCATTTCAAATATGGAATTTAAAATTAGTGGCTTAATGATTCCTAACATCCTATGATAATGGTTTTAAAGTGATAAAGTGATAATATGTTTGATCATGGTTTAAAGTCTTGTACAAAACACTTATTTGTATAGCTAGCAAGTGTGTTGTGTGGAAGTTTTAAAAAGGCATAAAACTTGTGATGAAAATGACATTTGATAAATTACAAAGGTACTTGGTTCTCTTCTCAACATTATGGTGTAGCATTGATTGGCTACATTGAGCGTGATATCAAAGAAGTTATTTATTTGCAAAAGGTTATGATATTTGGTTTTTCTACATGGTTATATACCTAATGAATTAAAATTTTTAAAATTTTAATGCTCATACTTACCATGGTACTCAAGGTATAATAAGCTTGAAGTTTAGTGTGGCATAAAGAGTTATACAGAGTTTTGATTTTAGGATAGAAAATAACATATGGATGTTATAGATAAACTACATATATAATGGTTGGGTATAAGTTAAGGTTTGTTGGGTTTGGAAAATTTCATATCAATATGACATAGTTTGAATAATTGATATGGTTGGAATATTAATGTATGTGTTGATGAGCTATCAATGCATTCAATTTGAGAGGATGTGGGCATTAATGTTTCCAAACCCACACTTTACCACCTTTGTTGGGATAGGGTTCTCGTCATTTGATTTTGGTTTTTGACTGTGTAGATGGAGCTGGACTTCATCTTGAGAAACTGACCCTACTGTTCGTTGCTACAATCATCTCAAGCCTTGAGAGCTAGTATAAACCAACCACTATGAGAAGGTAGGTACTCGCACAACTCTTGATCATATTCTACAATTGAATTTGTTACTAAATGAATTAGTTTTGGCTCTGGTTAGATAATAATGAGTGTAAAATTTTCCTCTCCTTGTCTTTCGCTCATAAGAAATCGTTTGAAAGAGAAATTGTTGAAGAAATTGGTTACTGTAGAATGAAATCCATGGGTTTTCAATTTACAATAATGACTATGGATTTTTTTCTTCTTGTATATATGTTGCTGCTCTTTGAATCATACTATTATTTTCCTTGCGTGTATTACTGGAATATGTTTTACTTTTTAGAGAAAGGGTGTTATAAAGAAAATGGGTTGAAACCATCACTAGTATTGTTAGCAAATACAAAGGCTTGATGTGGGTTCAAACTTGAACTTGTTTTAAATGTAATTTGGTGTTAATATTATGTTTGTTTCCATAAAGAATGTATTATACACCCATCACTTGTCTTAACCTATGTTTAAAGGGTTCTATCTTGTGTGAATGATCCTATTGGCCGCATGCTATCTAGTTCATTTCTTGGTTGTAACATCCCGCTCTGGCGCACCGAGAAAACTTATTCTTTGAGGACACTTGCTTGCAAGTGATATGGACTTTTATGATAAGAAAACATTTATCCTTGATTATGATGCGATATGATAGATGACATGATGTTTTACTGCTTTGACATGGACATGTGCTATTGACTCGGTTTTACTGAGTGTGCAGGGTTTTTGACCTTGAGGATGCAGAGGCATCGACGGGACCCCTTGGACTCCGGATCGAGTCAGGGAGTGTGCTTTGGGGTTGATTGTTTACTGTGATTTTAGTATATTTGAT
>SNQJ01S0073056.1:16540-53182 GCA_010110895.2 Picea sitchensis | reverse complement strand
GTTGAGGGATTCTACATATGTCCATGACCAATATGATTTCCTTCAACTTTTTCAAGTATTCTACTATGTTGTAGTCTAGCTTGGGTGATTCTCGTGTATGGATTTTTATAAGATGTATTCAGGGAACAAAAGGTGATTTTGGGTGATCAAGAGTTGGTTTTCCTCTCAAAGTTTGGGTCGTAGTGAGGTCATTAGAGATAGGTGGACCCATACTTCGTGTTTGCACAACCAAGACTTTTGCAGGTGGTTCTTGAACCTCAAATAGGTCATCAAAAGGAATTGGTAGGTCAGGGTCCCATATCAACATGGTCATTTCTTCTGGAGGATAAACTTCTTCATGATCGACAATATTCATAAATGAGCCACTTGATTGTTCAGTTAGGTATACCTCATCTAGAAACCAGTTGGCCATAAAATTCATGGCATGTACCCATTGTGGGAAGTATATTTCAGAGTGTTTCTCTTGGTTATAGGTACAAAAATATTTGGATGCTACATTTCCCATATCGATGTTTAAGTTGGCTGGGGGGTTCAATCTCTTTGAACGATGGATTTTTTTTGAAAAAGCGTTTATAGGGCCTCTGACCTTGGCTTCCTTCCCTTGCAATTATTTTCAGGTCTATGATATCATTTGAAAACTTCTTAACCATTAGTTTTAGGTCTTATATGTCTCTGCTTCCCTTTTCAAGACCTTGTTTTGTTTGTTTCCCTGGGGGTCTAGTCAACAGGAGTCCTCTGCTAGGAGGAGGTTGAAATTCCTTCTTAACTAGTGATACATGGCCTTCTTTAAATCCATTCATTTGAAATTCTATTGTTTTGGCTTCTTTTAAATTCTGAGCTAAGGTTGTTTTGGCATCCCTCTTCATAAACATGGAAATAGACGCTAGGAGAGAATTGGCATATACCTCGATTTGCAACTCCTGAGTGGGTTTAGCTTCAATTTGAAATTTTTTTAGGATATTGGTGAACCTTTGATTAAGGTATTTAACCTTATCCTTTGAAATCATGGTGGCGACGAACAATTTGGCCATCAAATCTCTTGCAGTGGTTTCTTCTACAAATTTATCTAGAAAATTCTTTTGAAACTTTGTCCAATTGGTTATGGATCCTACAGGTAAGTTAAAATACCACATGGAGGAAGAATTATCAAAAGTATAGGGGAAAATATTGCATAATACATCCTCATGTTGGAAATTCATTAGTCTGATAGCTAGTATGGATTTTTTTATATGGTCTTCTGGCAATCCTGAGATTTCAGGGTCAAATTTAGGGAGTAAATTTTCTGGATGTCAGGGAAGGTTATATACTCATCCAAGGATGGAAAAATAATCTATGGCCAAACAAGGTTTATTATTATGAGGTGGGTTTCCCCTTTATTCATTATGATCATTGTTATCTTCCATGTTGTCTAATCCCGAAACTGAGCGTTCTGAGTTAAACCCTTCCTCATCGAAACAATCTTGAGGCTCAAAGCAGTTGTCAGCTGGTGTTTCAAGGATTAGATTAAGAGGATGTTTGATTTTGGTGAGGGAGAAATATATCACATCTTCTACTGTGTGCACAAAAACATGGTCGGGGGAATCGACCATTGGTCTACTTACTTGTTTTCTACGAGGAATTAATGGAGCTAAGGGTAATGCTCCGTTCTGTCGTGCGTAAGCTCTTGTGGTTCTTATGAACTGGTTCAAATCCTCATGAGGAACAACGTAAGGTATTTCATTGAATATATGTTATTCATCTTGATGGGGTGAGTTACTCATTTCAGGAGTACTCAGTGTGTGTGGGATGTCTTGGGAATGAATAGCCATGCATGTGGGTTGTTTTGAATCTAGAATTTGTGAGAAACATTCTGTAAAAAGTATTATCAACCATTCATTCTTCAAGCCCTCCTAGCACCATTTCCATTGAGGGGTCCTAAATCCCTTTAACTCAACAACAGGAACCAAAACCACCACCAAGGACCAATTAGAATCTACAGAATTTAATGGTGGAATGGCTCTCCAGATCTTGTGATCCAACCAATTAATCGATGGGGTTTACATATTAATTGACAAGATGTCTTCATGTGAAAGATCCTTCTTCAGTTCGAAAATTTCTCTTTTTGTATTTTCTCTTATAGGTGGGACCGATACAATATAAATGCTAGTATACACCAACTAAGGAACAAAGGGGAAATGACTTAACTACTGGAGAAGGATGAGATCAGGATAACCCTTCTTCTCAAGCATGCAAACAATGATTCTTACACCTAAAACAAGCCTATTACTAATACTTTAACCTGCTGGTGTTCCAATTATTGACTAAGATACGATTATCAAGAGAAAAACATACATGCAATAAACTATGGCAAGAAAAATAGTTTCCTTAACTCTAATCATCAATCACATATTAACACAATGATTTACTTTTCATCATTACAGACAAGAACTATAAAAATACTGAATCAGATAACTTATCAACAGATTCAGAAGATCTTACTCGTTACAACATCCATTCATGAGATAAAATAAGAAATAATTCTTCTTCAGATCCAAGCACAAACACTTTTGATGAAAAACACAAACTTGTCTCTGGTCCTAAACAAGACTTCTCAATTAAGGTATCTCCGAAATAGTTCTTTACAAATAAAAAAATGAGGGTCTTTGAAACTACCATCGACTTATTTCTAACAGGTTGATCCTCTTATTTATAACATAATATTAACTAAAAACAACTATCAAAAGTGAAGCTAAGTAAAACAAAACTTGCCACATGGCGCTTTCATCTCTCAGTCTTCTAAGAGTCATCAAATGATCTCACATGAGTGGATGAATCTTCTCATACTATGAATCTTTTAAGAAGATTTCCTCGCACGCGTTGGTGTACAAGAACATATGTTGATCCATCGGGGCCGAAAGGATCTCCTTAATCTCCACTTCCCATGCCCAATATTTGACTACTTTAGCAATTAACTATTGTAGGATTGTCCGAGCCTTGTTCGGGTGCTCCATGAACTGTTGCACTTGTCTTGTTTCCATGTTCTCCACCTTTGTTATCTCTGCAACCCACGATGAGTATTGTTTGGCATGTAATTTGACTATGTCATGAAAGTTGACAAAGTCATCGGGTGTGTCGAATTATAGAAGGCCGATGTCTCTCATCGCTCGATTGATTTTGGTCCATCTCTTTTTTCACTTAGCCCATTTCTCTTGTATTCCTAATGAGTTTCTTGGGCCATTTTCATTCAGTATTCAACCGAATTTTTTATGCGGTCGATGCTTCTTTCCCTTAGTACCTGGATGTTGTGCTCTTTGACATCTCAACCCTGTTCAACCGCGCTAATGTAGTCAATCCTTTCCACTGCTTGGTGTGCTTTCTCATACCACCTTTAAATATCCTTGGACGTCGCCAATGCCATGAGGGTGTCTTCTTGAAACAATGTTATCCTTGCAGTGAAAATGTGTCTCTCATTCATAAATTTACTGTAGGCATCTTGGAATTCACTTCTCAAGAACACCATGGCTTGTGTGGAGTCTTGTAGTATTTTTCCAAATGGTTCAGATGTTCCAACTTCTTTAGCACAGTGACCAAATCCTCTTCATTGTTTATTTCTCTCTCTAGTGTGTCATCTGTGATCGCCACCCCTGCTCCGATAAGATCGAACGTCTTGGCATTATCGGTGATGATCAATTTTTACTCTATGGTGATGAGGATGGAGCGATCTAGAGTAAGCCTCCTCTTCTTGGTGGTCCTCTTTATGATGTATTTCCTTTTCTAGTCATAGGATATGGCTTGTATATCAGAAACTTCATCCACGGTTTTGGGGATTCGCTGATCTCCCCAGGTAAGCATATTTCTCATGCTTGTTTCGATGTATATATGTTCAAGACTAGGTTCTTGAACCTCTTTTGTGTGTTTTGAAGGTTCAAACTCTGGTTGTTTCTCATTTGTAGGTAGAGTACTGGCTGAAATTGAAGCATCAGGGGTAGGCTTGGTACTTACTTGATAATCAGTTGTTGAGATGTCAATTTTCTATTTTGGAACTTCTTCCTTTTGTTCGCCCGACCTTGGCTCATCCGTCAAGCTATCCATTTCAATCTTCGGTACATGGAGAAGCTCAATATCTAAGACACTTTCAACCTCCTGGTCATTCTATGGAAGGTCTCAAATTTGAGCATTGGGAGTTGGGGAAGATTCCTTCTTGGGCTCTTTTTCCTTTGTGATCTGCATCGGAGTCACCAGGGATAGCTCCGAACTTTCCTCATCATCATAGAATGTTATCAAGTTATGGAGGGGGTTTGGTGCATTTTCTCTCCTTGATGTTCTTGTTGTCCTTGGATGAGCTAAAACGTCCACTGAGGATCTAGCCTGTGGTGCTAAAACTTCAGGGTTATCTGACCTAGTGATTTTTTCAATTTGTATTGGCTCTGGACCACTTGGACCTGTCTAGATTTCGACTGGGTAGTCGACAGGGACCCTTGTTATTTATAGGAGGTTGGCTTGTCCTACAACTTATTGATTACTCTTTGTTCTTTTCTATCATGAGAAATCCCTTTTCCTGTGCCTCTAGTGTCATAGGAAATCCCATGTTCTGCACCGGAGTCACCAGGTAAACCTCTATTTCCTCTGCCACTTTGATTTCTTCCCTGTCTCTAAGGGCCTCTTGAGCCGAATTCTCTATTCTCATTTCCTTTTCATCTAGGCTCATGGCCCTAAACTTGGTAATTTTTGGGTCGACCATCCTTTGTACCACCTCATCCCAGTCTTGGGCATTTTCTGTGAATACTTCGTCTTCAAATTTGTCGTGGGCGTATGACCAACAAGACGACACTTGTGAAGAATGTTGCAAGACTCGTCTAGAATCTGAACTTGAGTTGGCACAACCCTTCTTGTTTAGCTTGAGCAGTATCCTTTACCAAGTAGAACCCTACATGGGAACCATAGGGTATGAACTACCACTTATTGTCCTTGACCAAGGTGGCATTGTATCCTTGCAATATGGTTTGATAGCATATTTCTCCTATGAAAAGTCAGCCCAGGACATGCGCTGGTAGGAGATGTGGTGCTCCGGTGGCCCCAAATACCTTAATGTAGGTGTCACACTAATCCATGTACTAGTGGCCTATCTTGGATATGATTCTAGTGGCTGCAGCCGATAGTCTTGGGCATTCCTTCTTAAAAAGAATAAAATAAATTTGTGTGATGAATTCATCGCAGATGAGGGAGTAAGACTTCTTATACCTATTTTCCCATAGCACACTCAAGTAGAAGTGCACTGGGAGCTCTACAGCGTGATATCTTAGATTCATTCCAATGAAGATGTTTATGGTGCACATGACATCAAGCAAGTATGAAGCCATGTAGAAATATGGTGTTTATCCTTCCTTCGGCGTCTGAGCCTATTGTACATAGATACTCAATTGTTTATAAATTATTGCTCCCTAGTGGAAAAATCTCCCAGAGATCGCCACTGTGTAATCCAAGGGCATCCATGCCTCTGAAAATATGGAGTAGTCCTTTCTCTCCATATAATATGCAAATGAGAGCCATCAAATATATGTATGTTTCCCTTAATTTGGTCCTCCCGTACCATCCAGTGCTCTGGTTGGTGAAGTTCTTGTCTTCCCTCCACCATGAGGCCATCACCTAGCTAGTGTCGTGGAGTTCATAGAACTTCACGATGAAATCTGTATTTATATGCTCCTCAAGATCTTTGAGTTTGTAGTATTTATGAACTTCTACGATAAGGAACACTCCAACACACCCACCATTGTCATCATTGATTAAGAATTTATGTGTTTCTGTGTCGTCGATGAGCCACTTCAGGAATTATATGCAAGGAAAAATGGGGATTCTACTTGCCACCATATGTAGGTATGATCGTCAGATGATTGGGAATACCTCTTCATCGAGCGCTTTTAAATATGGATCACTGTGTGGGACATATTCTAGGTATTCTACCTGAATGATATCGTTAAAGAGTTCTCCCTAAAGTGGGAGTGCCATCTTCGACCCTATGCTTGCCTCTGTATCTCTGAAGGTCAGAGGATGGATGAAAACCTTCTGTGTTGTTGTCTTAATGATATGTTTAGGCCTTGGAGTGTATTCCAATTGTTTTGCTGCCCCTAGAGAAGAGCCTTCGCCTAGCTCTTTTTCTTTGAGTTTCTGTGCCCTCGAAGATCACCTGGTGGTTGGATTTCTTGGTGCCATTGTTCCTGCAACTAAATAAAATTTCAGAGATTGTGTAAAACAAAAAACCAAATAAAAAACATATGAATTACAACCAACAAATTTACAGACTTGTATACATAACTTTGAAGCTTGTTAAAACCTGGTTATTTTTACAATCATGGGATCGATACAGCCTTTGAGTCACTCATCTTGCTCGTTCAGATGCTTCAAAATTATCTTATCTACAAAATGATTTTGTTTACAATGAATCAAGAGAATTTAAACAAGGAAGAACTTACCATGTCGCATCAACCATTCAATTCGGGTTATGACTGAAATTTTAACAAATTTGTCATGGAATCTCTATAACTTAAATTCATCGTGGGTTGATGGCGGAAGCACGGGTGGTGATGTGGTCTATCAATTATTTTAAGAGATTGTTTCGATTGGCACACGGGGTAGAAACTAATGCAAGATTTGGTATTAATTGGCTCCTTAAATGCTCAAAATGTGATCGTATCTAATGCTAAAATGTCCCATCGTGTCACTATCTTAGTGGGTGGATCGGGGATTGGGGATGTGGTATGAAATTTTTTGTTTATTCTTTCTTCAAAAATCTTCGACCCCGATCAATTTCACCGTATAATGTCGTCGTGGCAAGGTTGACTCGGAGGTGTGACTCGGATCTAGGGAACTAAGAATGAATCGGGATAAAAATAGACTGTAAGATCCTCCTATCGAGTAAAGACATGTGGCACTAAAGATCGGTGACTTAATTAGCATGTATTAATCAAAGTCGGGAATTTCCTTAAGTTATTCATTTTAAAAAAAAACGTTAGTTGTCTGATGCCAAAAAAGTATCCAGGGTCGGCGATCAACGATAAACTTATCAAGTTCCTTCTTTGTATTAGCTTCCTCAAAAATTTCTTGATGACAAAAATGCATCGGGGATCGATGATCGAGAATAACCTTTAGTGCTTTCAGAATGTTTGTTGCAATCCTTTTAGGTTTTCCCCAATTATGATAAGCACATCGGACATTGGCTATCGACGATATCTTTTCTCTCTTTGTTAAATTCTATCCCCCTCATCTTTTACCGATGCCAAAGGGGAATCATCTATTAGCTATATCCTTATGCAAGACTCGACGCAAAACAAAAACTTCCTTTTGTCAGTGCTGATGGAGATCGGCACTAGACGACTGAGGTTTCCCGAGTGGTTCTTTTCCTTCTTTTAATTCCTTTCGATGTCGAATCTGAGGGCGTCGGGTGAAGTGTTTTGGTTGTCGATTCTTTATTCAGGTTTTAAGGCCTTTTAGGTAATGGGGTTTCATAAGTTCAAACAAACCTGAATAGGTGATGAGATTCATGAGAATAAGCAAAGACAAAATATTTCTCAAAAATGAAGTTGAAATAGACAGTGCAAAAGATCAAGTGGTACCCCAAAAAGAAAAAAATTGACAGAGGCTTTTTAGGGTGTGTTGAGTGCTCAACACCAATGTCTGAAATTTTGAACACATATATCCAAAGATCAAAATAATTTGGAACCTTTGGTAAGGCCTTTATTGAAACATACAAAAGGTAAGTGGAAGAATCCATTTTTAGTGAGTCCTAACACCTTAAATGTTAAAAGATAGCCACATTAAGTGTAAATCATAACTATGGAATGAACCCTATTCAATACAGTAAGAGAATACTCTGAAATTGTATGTTGTGGCTTCGATTTTTTTCATTATATATTTATATTATTTTTCTTTGTCATGGTTACGATAGGATTCAATCACAAAATATATACAAAGTTACAAACACAAATTCATGGAAACCTCAGTGAACATGTAGGGAAATTAATGTGGAAAATAATTAACAAAAGTCTAGACACGTTGACATAAAATAATTAAGCATTTGGATGAAATGTGCATTGCATTGAAAATAATAGAATTTATCCTTCAATTATTTTATCACTCCATAATTTATTTAGGTTGAGAAAAGAAACCCAGAGGTAACCAAAAACCAACTTTAGAAACTGGAATCTAACCCTTCCAGTATCAGAGAGGGCTCTCTCCCAAATTAGTCACTGAAAGGACTGATTTGATTTTTTTTTCTTTAGGTTAGGTCCTTGGATTGTGAATAAATGTTTGGATGGGATTTGATGTTTGAGCCTATGAGAAATTCATTGGGCATGGAGTCAAAAGGTTGAAGCTTATGAATATGTGGGTAATTTGTCAATTAATGGGAAAATATTTCAGAGGAAAGATAGACACTAACTTTGTGTTGGTTTAATTTAAATGTCATTGTAGTAGAAAGGATGGAAGAAGAACATAAATCAACACTTTAGGAAATCAAATTTTGAAATTTCTTAAATTGTTTTAGTAGACAAAAACACCATTGATATTCTAAACTATGTGACAGAGCATCAACATGATGAATTCTAAAACAATATTTTAATTGAATATCATTCATATATGGAAAGATAGAAATAAACTGAAAGAAGAACATACACTGAAGTGAACATGATACACAATCACTGGCACTTGAATATTTGAAGAAAGATTGGATCCCAGAAGCCTGGATAACCCAACTTTATTAATTCTTTAGTAAAATATTATAGTACAAAGACTCTCATAATACATGATTCATCAAAAACTTTCTCACCCTTTGTACATTATGTATTACAATATTTATAAAAAAGTAGCAGTTCATAAAATCAGGATCCGTGAGATAATTCACAATATTTATCCTTATCTTCTCCCCTTTGACCTTGATAGTGTCTTAATCTGATTGGCTGATGTCTAGAATGATACTCTGTTGATAGATGGATGGTCATTTACTAGGACCTGGAAAATTACATTTAGTTTTACCCAATCTTACTATTTCCTTCCATTGTAATTCAGACAAAATATCATAATCCATCATTTATTTTATTAAAATTTCCAAATCAATGMAAGAGGCATACGACATGATAGGCAAGCCTAATTTTATTATCTTAAATTTATTCAAAATTTCAAAATCTATGGATAACATTTCTACCACAGTTTTCCCCTTTAAAACTTCATCTAAGTCTTCAAACCTAGAGTGATCCATCCCTTCTTGTGTCAAGAGTGCATTGTAGGCTTCTTGTTCATGTAAATTTTGCTTTCCATCCCAGAATGATGGAAGACCTTTGATAAATAGTTCTTCAAACAAATCCTTAAAATATTGAACGCTCTTTTCCAATTGGGCTACTTTATTCTGGACTGAATTCGAGAGGTTTTTCTTGGTTATGATTCTTCTAGCCCATATTATCAAAGAAATTCTATTTTTGACCCCAATTATCTGCAAACTTGATGAAGGCACTATATTAAGGAGATTGATAGCGTTCTTGGCCCATTTGCTGGTCTTTTTGATAAAGTTTCATTAATAACCTTGCATCCTTGTTTAGCCAAAACTACAATGTTGTCCTCATCATTAAAAAAATTTATATATGTCCTGAGTTTTGTAACCTCAACTGGTATGGAGTCCCAGATGATATGCTTGGCTCCTTGTAACAAACTTTTTCCTTTAAGCCTAGAGTTAATATTATTCACCTTTTCATGAAGGAGTTTGTTTTCCTTTTTAAGTTGTGATACACTTTCATCCCTTTTTTGTTCCTCTTGTTCAATTTTATTGATATTCTCTTTCAATTATTTTATTTCCCCATCCATTAAGATAACCTGCGACATTTCCTGGATAATGTCTTCAGTTCTTGATTTTATTTCAGTAGCAGAGGGAGTAATATAGGGTACAAAAGAATATGAATCTATGACTCTAGTTTCCATTTCTGTCTTTTATTTTGATCATTCTAATTTTTACTTTTCCAGTTGCAGAAATTTAGCTTGGAAATCTAGTGATCGCTTCTTGAAAGCTTCCTTTTCCTGTTCCAATGCTACAAGTTCTACAGTCCATGGATGCTCTGTAGCAAACATTTTCAACTTTTTATTCAGGTTGAGAAACACTTTGTCTTTTTCATCCAACAAGGCTTTCATTGATTTGGGGCCAACAACTTCAAGTTTCTTTATTTGAATCTTACATGATTTACTTGTTGTTTTTCCTACCTAAGCTGACCTTCAATATTGGAAACTAGTGATGTGAATTTTTCATTTTTCAAATTCGGATTTAAATAATCTGAATATACAAGGTCACTAGTCTTCTTGTGGAATTGAACCTTATCTGGGGCATTGATATTATCACACTTTATTTTGATATCATATACCTTATCTTATTTTGTTATGGAAATGTTGAATGTTTTCCTTTCTGTGTCTCTAACTGTGAATAATGAAGACTTGTGCTCAGAAGATTTATTTACCTCAATCATTAGATTCATGATCTCACTTAGTGATTCCTTTCTTTTTTTTGCATACCATTTAGATAAATATTCCTTCGACTGGTAGGATTCCTTTGAGGCCTGAGAAAAGTAGTATTTTTGGCTATGGAAGGCTCATTAACTACCTTCACTTTCCAATTGATCAACTATGGATTCAATTACACTTATTCCACTCTCCACCATGTCTAAACATGTTTTTTATTTAGACCCTTCATCCTCTAAGTCTACATACTGCTACGTATGGATGGTTTTCATTTTCTTTTTGGCAGTGTGTTTAGGTTCTATGTCCATTTCCTCTGAAACAATCCTCTTACTATGTGTACTATCTTTTGGAAACATAATTACCACCTTTGGAATACTCTACTGTGTTTGTGCCTTTTGTATAGGGGCTTCAACATCCACACATACTTCAATATTTAAAAAATTATCCAAGCCTTCAATAGGTTCATGCTCATATGGAACATTCTTGTTCATTTTCCTCCTTCTAGATATGATCTGATGAGGATCATATTTTTTAACTAGTTTTTATGCAAAACAAAAATCTTTGAGATTTTCCTCAACCTGTGCTAGACATGTTCTGGATTTTACAATGAATGGGCCAATCAAAAAAGGAAACTTTATATTGCTTTCTCTATGATATTTGATGAAATGTTCAGTTTCATAGATGATTTTATGTCTTATGAACTCTAGAAAAAAAAATCTGGGGGTCAGAAAGATGGGAAACAAATATTGAAACTCATGAAATACATATGCCCATATTACTATAGAATTTATGAAAAGGATCCAGTCTCCTATTCTGTCTTCTCGATTTTGTAGGTGAATTCACATTTCTTCAATAAATCTGGGTAGTTTAACATTGAAAATCATCCGGTAGGCCTTTCACATGACTTTATTGATAAATATTACTGAATTTATCTTGTTTCTTTCAATAGATATTGATTCTACTTTAGGGATCTCTGCATTGTTGTTGGTGAGAAAAGTATTCATTAGATATGTATAGTATTTGAAGTGTCTAAGAGAGTGGAAGTTCAATAGATGTTTGTGGATGGTATTAGATAGGAACTCATCAAAATTAATGCAGACAACTTGACCTGACTTTGAATGGAAGAATTTGAGCAGGAAACCTAACATGACCTCAAATATGAATCTATCACTATTAAGACCTCAAACCTGAGTTAACAAACAACAGACACATTGAACCTCACTGACCATGATATCTATGCTTAAGGGAAAATACAAACTTTGTGTGAACTGATCAAGATTGATAATCATTCTTAAAAACCTATTTTTAATCTATGGTTGACACTCCCTATAGAATCTAATAATTTCTTCCTCATCAAAAGGTTCAAAATTCTTAGAGAAAGACTTCGGAATTTTTAATGACTCCCTGACTGACACAACATAAATTTTACATAATAATTTAGACCCATTTTTATCAATTACAACTCTTTTTGACTCTGAGTATTTCTCTTCACACCATCCTATAAGTTTGGGAAACTAAAAACACAATTTGATTGCATACAGAATGAGAGAATCTTGGACAAACTCCAAAAATGGAAAAACGTTCCCTCTAATGCCAGCTAAGTTACTTCTTAATTGATAACTAGGGGAAATAATGAATTTAGGGTCACAAACATAATTATCTCTATGGATTAGGGATTCTTCATTATTTTTTGGTCTTTGTTCAGATACTTCGAGTAGGATGGGATCCATGGAAGAAAGAAAAAATACCTAGTAATGGAGATTATAATGGTGCTAAGAATTCTAAATTCAGTTGAAGGTAACAGTTGCAACAACTCCAATATTAGTTCCTGATTTGACAGAGATAAACAAAATAAAAATCACATCAACTTTATAATATTCAACTTTTTGGAGTAGTGGGTCAACGTTTTCAATGTAAACAACTTTCTTCTCCGCAATCATCTCCATGACGACACATATTTACCTTCAAAACCAGTGGTTTCCATTTCAGAACCACTTTATGGAATTAAACTCTGTGCACTTTCCAGGCCCACAATGCACACCATTCGTTTATCTGTCCCGGTCTTAATTGTAACCATTGAAATTTGATTTCTTTCCATCACCTCTATTTTAAAACTCCTTCTGGCCAATTTAAACTATTCTGCCATATTTAACAACCCTCTAGATGTGTTCCAAATCATTTTGCGTCTCTGCTAAAATTAAAGATGATTTTTCTACACTTATTAGGAAAATGAATATATATATATATATATTTATATATCACCTTCCTACCCATAATAGAGAATAGATATTTCTCATGGTTTACATCTTCAACAATAATTGGCTCACAAAGAATGGAATGTGTCACAAGTGAGATTTCAACCCGGGTGGGGAGAATAAAATGTATCCTCCCAAGTCTCTGAGATAGACCTAATTGAATGTGTGTATGCATGTGTCTAGATTTAAGCCTAGGTGGGGAGGATACAATTTCTCTTCCCAAACCATCGAGCTAGACCCAATTGAATGTGTGTGCACACACGCATTCTTTAATTTTCTTGCAAATACAAAGTATATTTAAGTCCTTTGGAGATCCTCAATCACTTATTATATCACAATAAATAAAAAAATGTTACTACAATTATAACCACCATATGACCACCATAGAATTTTTGAGATGTTAAAAATTCTAGGTGTGCTCATATTGTTTATTTTGTCCCATAACTTGGTTGTTTCTTTTAGAACTTGATTTTTATCTCTCTTGGCATTGGGCTGTGTCATGAGTATTACACCTCCTCCATACCAATTATTGCCCCCATTTTAGATTTTCCCCATGTTATATAGTATAATTACTCCCCTTTTGTCACCCGTTGTATATGTTACAATAATATATTTTAGAAAAAATGATAGTAAGAGATATTTCATTTAGAGGATCTGTTGGTTTTCAATTTGAAGTTTTGATTCCTTTTTTATGTAGCCAAGGCTTTGAACTTTTGCTAGCTAGTAATTGTTGTTCACAATAAATTTCTCAAATTTAAAAGTAATATGGATCTCATATTTTGTTAGCAATGATTTGTCATTTACTTAATATTTCTCCCATTGGGATTCAAGTCTTTCCAAAGATAGTTTTGTGTTCGTGCCAATGTTAATGAAAACAATTGTGGTCACATCCAAGTCCATGAGATTTTGTAGATACCTAAGAGAATATGGAATGGAACCTTCTAAGGAATTGTTAGATAGATTCAATGATTCGAGTGCAGTGCAACTTCCAAGTGTTGGTGGAATGACACCGGTTAATAGATTGGTAGAAATGTCTATAGCCAAATCATTTTCAAGTCTCTCTTTCTCTAGAGGTAAGGGTGGAATAATTTCCTTTGGTGCTAAAGAAGTACTCTACAAAAAAATAATAAATATTACAATAAATATCACAGGAGATTAATAAATATCCTAGGAGTGTATATAGGTCATTGGTGTAACACACCCAACCCCCTATCCACTTTAGGTTGGTGGGATGTTTGATATTCATCTTCTTGGAAATCGAGATGAGTATTTAGGTTCATTGGTGTCTATGATTTTTAATTTCTACTCATAAGTGGTATGCATTTCTCATTCATTCCAAATACTCTATTTAATCATTATGGTTATGCTTATACTATGATATCCAGGGGATTACTTATACACAACCACAAAAAAACCAAGTTGAAGTATTAGATTAGTTTTGTAAATCATATGATATGATGAACTAAAGGGAATCATATATGCTACATACTTGGGTGTGGTTCATTATATAGAATGAATGTCCTAATAGTGGCCCACAAATGATGGTAATGGAAAAATAAATAAATAAAAGGAACCTTAAGAAGTCATAAAAAGAAGAAAAAGACAAGACATACTTGATATTTGATATTCTAATGTGTATCATTGCATTGATACAACATCTAGAGAATCTGCAAATGCGCGAACTACATACTGTAGTAAATAAAAAGAAAATTATATTTAGTTTTTAGTAAAAACCAAAAAATAATTTTAAGACATGTCAATAAATCATAATAGAAAATAAAACCGACAAGATTGCAAATATTAAACACGATTGATATTCTTTTTTGTAAAATCCATATGAGACGAGATTAAAAAGTGAAACACACACACACACACACAAACACATCTCAGATGTGATGGCTTGAATAAGCTCCTCTGGGTTTCGAGAATAATTTATTGGAGTCATTTAATCTTGGAGAAAACCTCCCCCAATCTGAAGGAGCAACAACGAAGTCAACATTGATTATGTTGTTGCTTCGTTGGATGGAGAGAGGTTTGCTCCAAGAAAAAATGGATCCAATATTTTTTTCTCTACTGAACAGGGATAACCACGTGAAGGTGGAAGCTCCTATGGCCCCTCCCCCCCTCACATCATTCTCAATTCCCCAATACCCAATTTATATTCTACTAAAAAATATGCATTAGAAATATTCAAAATTGATAAAAAGTGATTGTAAATATATAAATGAGGTTTATGTCATAAAAAAGAATTTTTATAAATGACATTTATCATTCAAAATACGTTACAAACATACTAGCTATATAATGTAAATCCATCTGTCTTATAAAATTATTATACATCATCAATTTATTTTAGTCTTCTTTATGTTTTCCAGTTCTTAAGTAATTCATCCATGTCCATGTCTTCATTTACTGGGTGCTCTTAAAAAAATGGTGTTTCTTCAGTCCTTTCATACCGATCATTCCTGGTCACATACCCATGACATCGAGGCTATTGTGAGTGGCCACTACCTACAAAAAAAAATAAAAAATTATATGGCCAATTTTTAAATATCATTGAAGTAGTACATTAATATTAAAAAATCCCTCTGCAATGTAATTATTTACCTGTTGGTCCACTAGTTGGCACCATTGGAATGGATTCCCTATTCTCCTGGTCATATTTAGGTCGAGGAGGGTGCTGTGAGGGGCCATCACCTACAAAAACAAAAAATATTAAATTTATATGGCCAAATTTTAAATATCATTGAAGTAGTTCATTAATATTAAAAGAAAACTCTGCAATATAATTATTTAGCTATTGGTCCACTAGTCATCACCATTGGAATGAATTCCCTATTATCTTGATCATCTTCAGGTCGAAGAGGCTCAATTATGTCATTCTCTTCCATTGAAACGAAAAAAATTATAAGGACAAAACAATAAATGTATAAGTAATAAAAATTAGAAGTACACAATTTATAAGTACAAAATTATTAAGTATATGATTAATATACAACTATTTTACCATCATGGGCCTTAGTCACATGGACATCTTGGCGTTTCACCCCACTAGGATGGGGCTACTGGGGAGCATCATGATATTTTGGTCGCACTTCACTATCAATGCTTTGTTGTCCAGTGCTAATGGTTTCATCGATAATGTTTCTCCCCTGATTAAAACAAAGAATGACATTAAAGTTATTGACGATATCAAACATTTACGTATTTTATAAATAATGAAATGTTAATGTAGACTAATTTTTATTTACCTTATCCCGTAAAGTGGATCTTGGGGTCTGCCCCATGCTTTCTGACACCCCACTGGGATGGGGCTGCTAGGGAGCACCATGATCTTATGGCCAAGCTTCACTATCAACACTTTGTTGTCCAGTGCTAATGGTTTCATTGATAATTTTTCTTCCATGATTAAAAAAAAGAAATACATTAAAGTTATGGACGATATCAAACATTTACGCATTTTATAAGTAATGAAAGGTTAATGCAGATTGATTTTTATTTAGCTTATCCCGTGAACTGGATCTTGGTGTATGCCCCATTATTTTCCTACGATCAACCAAGGCTTTATAGCCGTACTTGTAACCAAGTTGGAGGACTTCCTCTGTGGTTTAATTTTCAAAGTCATCTCCCTGCATTGCATAAGAGCATGTTTTTTTAATGTTTTTGGCTGCAATAAATTGAAAATTGTAAGGAGACACAGATAATATTCTTAAGATGTTTGGGTATTTACGATTCATGACTGTAACCTCGAGTCACCTCCCTAGCCTAGCTTGTGTTTGCCATGTTTGGAAATCTGTTCTTTGGTTTCCTTCGAAGTTTCAGGAAACCTATCATCAAAATTTTCAAGTATGTTATATACCACACTTTTATTTAGCTCTAAACAAAATTAAAGGTATTGAAATCAAAATATTGTAATTTACCTTGGGGTACCATTTATTTTTTCTCCTAAAATTTTCAATATCTTTTATTTTGCATCATCAATGATCACCTTCGACTCCTTCTATGGAATTGAGGGAGGACACTCATACCAATGGTTTCCTACCAAGATTCGTCTAGAAACATCCTGTGTATATTTTAAATATTCACCTACGACATAGGTGACCTCTTTTTTATTGAACATGTCTATTCCAAAGAAGCCTTCGAGATAATCCATAAGTTATTTTTTGAGGTTGGAATTCTTTCAATTCCACCTCATGCATAAGTTTTCCCCAAAAATCAATAAGGCCTTTCTCTCCAGGTGCCTATAAAAATGGTCATTTCCTACACACAAAAAGATATGATCATTAATTTAAAAATAATAATCTAGATGATTTGTGTATGAGATGGACAACATGAAATAGTTAAAATATGAAAAAATACCTAGGACTCTTATTTGTTTTAATGGAAGTCCGTTATCGTCGACCAAAATGTGCACATAAGGGTCCTCATGTTGGTCACATGTCTAGCTCCAGGAAATGCAACCATGTCAACCACATCATCAACCACATCTCTATCACCACCTGTAGAGCCTTACCATTGTGGGGATGCCTGGTGGTGCGTGTCATGTATCCTATCTAAATTAGGTGTGGAATATGGAGAATTAAATAGTACTATATCAGTTGTATGATATCCCGATTCAGGACTCTGTGGCATCTCTGTAGTTCCGCTACTACCAACACTAGGTTGAGAAGGCTCCAAAAATATCTTTATAAAAAGAAAATGTTTTTTTCATGAGATAATGTAAAATTTAAAAAGACAGAGTTTCATAATTGAACATATGAGTACATTAAAAAAAAAAAATGTTTATTACCATATATTTGTTAAGTTGTGACATAAGGATATTGATCCTTTCTAAGACGTTAGGAGTTTGATCTGGATGATCTAACAAGCTATCAAGTTCCTTATTCTCTTTAATCATATTTATTTTTACTAATATCATCGGATCAAGGGATGAATACAACCCCTCCTCATAGGTGGAATCATTATCAATATGGCCTTCTGACTACATATAATTTCAACATGAAAATCAATGTTATTTAAGTTATATAAACAAAGGAAATAACTGATCGCCACAGAAATACAATTATATAAATAAACAATAAAATTAATGTAAAATGAAATTTGAATTTGATAATCAACTACATGTTCTGCGGCTGGCCCTTTTCCACGATCATCCTTCCACATTATAATATAATATAATTAGAACCCCCAAGTAGTGAGTAGTCCATCCTCAACCTAATTCCGATTTTTGAACCTTTTTTCTATACTAAAAGTTCTAAACCCTTGCACACACCCAAAAAAAGGAAATTAATCAATGTCTTGAGGGAGTTCCCAGCTTGATGAAGTCAAAAGGGGTACCAAGTGGAAAATTTGACTCTTTCTAGCCATGAAATAAGGAAAAAATAAAAAATAGATGAGGGGCACCCCATGTAAAATGGGTTATAATAATTTCTTAGCACACATGCTTGAGGAATTCCCTAGATAAGGAGAGGACACATGACAGCTAAACCATAAGAACATGGTTTAAAGTTCATATTGAAAGGAACACTCCACCTTATAAGGAAATATAAAATGATTTAATGGCATGATCAAGGATTATGTATGCAAACAAAGAGGATTGCTCCACTATCTGGAGGTTTGAATTCTTATTTTAAGGAAGGAACATGTTAGAAGAGCATAGTTTGAGGAATCACCTCAAAGGAGAGTGACGTGTGGAAGAAAAGACTTTGTCAAGCTCTACTTTGAGCATATTTCCACCTTTATTGAGGAGTGCCCAACTTTGAGGGGGTTTTCTTGGAGTTAATTGTGGATCTTGAAGAAGTTTGATAATATTTTATTTTATTCTTATACATTGAACATATACTCCTCTTTATTTCAATTTTACATATAATTTTTTATGTCTATGATTGTTCTCCTTAATCATTCCAATGACTAGGAAAGTTCCCTTGGTATTTGTCTGAATCCATAGTTAAGGGACATCCTTGAAGAGGTTATTCCTTCTTATTATGTGATCATGATCGTAAAAGGGGGAAATAGAAATGTTCCTCTTAATTTGAGCCAACACCTCTCCTCTTGAATCGTTCAACTCCCTTGTAGGCTTCAATAGCCTCAAAATTGTGAAATTATGAAAGGTGAAACTCTATGTTTATCTCAATAAACATTGAGGGAATGACTATGTTAAATATATAAGGGTAATCCCATCAAAAAACTTTCTAAGCACAAACGATCTCGAATCCAAAGACACTGATATGACCTCCTCATCCCTACATTTCCTTGGCCTGCGCACTGATATGATTTCTCTCTACCACCATTGTCTTCATTCTCCCATATGAAAATTAGGTTGGTGTGATCCATATTTATAAAAGTTTGATCTCAATGCAAAAAAATCATGTTGGGAAGGAAGGCATGATGAGCTTCTTCAGATTGATCAAAATGGAATGCTTAAGGGGGTTGAGATTCTTAATGAAGTAGATCCTTCCTAAATGGTGGAAGAATTATCATTGTTTCTGGTCATTATGCATGCTAACAACCACCCTTCCAAACATAGGTGAGAAAACATCATCAACTCGATTCATTGGATTTATTTACAATGTAAAGGTTTTCCAAATCAATTTGGACAATAATGAAAAGTGAATGATGGTAACAACCACTCACCATTCTCACAATGTTCCCTCTAGATCGATCTCCTCTTCCCTTTGTGACTTCTATCTCCTCTGGCATGGTGCCCTATATATCCTTCTCTGACGTTCCCTCGCACAGATCTCAGGGTTTGGGAAGCTATTCGCGGTGTGCTCTCCTCGGCTCTCTTTTGCTCTCCTTTGATCTCCTCTTCTTCTCTCATGGACTCTCCTCGTATGATGTACTTGTGTTTTCTCCTAGCAGTTTTCTCTCCTCACGCATGCATAGGATTGAAAAGTAATAGGTTTGAAATGTATTTTGTTTTGTTTTTGGTTTGGATTATTATATATAATTAATATATATTATAAATATATATACTTAATAATTAATATGTATATTTAATAATTATTATATAATATATTATATGATAGGGGTTAATGTGTTAATAATCACCTAACCTAGATCTTGAATCTACACCCCTTAACCTTGTAAATAATCGACCCATAACCCATAACCATTCTATAGAAGCAATATGATTTATTCCCATTGCTCTACATGCCAAAGTGAAGAAATTAAACCAAGAGAAAGTAAACGGAGGGAGTAACTATCACTATCTTAAGGTAGCCAAATTCCTCACCATATAATTAGTGACGTGCATGAATGGATCATTAACGATATTCCCCACTGTCCCTAGCTACTATATTCCAGAGAAACCATATCCAAGGGAATGGGTTTGGAAGAATTAGCGAGGGAGGAAGACCCTCATGTTGATCTTGAATCTAGTCCTAACCCATTCATAGTTTGGGAAAATTAGGGAATAGTTTGGGAATATTAGACTGTAACATTTGTCTTTGGGAGTCAAATTGATGATGGAAACAAGTGGGTGTGTGAGTCAACTTTGAGTCCAGAAACCCTCCCATATCATTAAGGCATGCGAATACTCTATCTACAATCATGATGGTATAAAAATGAATGCGATTCTCTTGGTTTCAAGAATAATTTATCTTCTACTGAACAAGGCCAACCACATGAAGGTGGAATCTCATATGACCCATCCCCTCCCCCTCACATCACTCTAAATTCCCCAATACCCAATCTATAAAATATAAAATAATCGAAAGAAACCTAGTAAGATTCATGCAGAGAAACTAGAAAAACAAAAATTACTGAAGGTAAATGAAATTATGTGTTTCTAAATGATATTGTTAGTTTACCACGTACTTTAGTATATTGGCGACTATTTTTAGGTTTCACATAATAATAAAACAACATGTAACATAGGATATAAAAACATCACATAAAACTTAAAAGAATGTAATTAACCCATGACAGAAGTAAATTATTTTAAGAGAATAGTTCATACAAATTAAAATATATAGTCACGTACCTGATCCAACTCAACATTTGTATAATCATCCTTATTCTGTATCTTCTTATTCATCGAACTCGACATATGTATCATCATTCGGTTCATAAATAGTGTTGAAAGGATTAATGATATCATCATCGTCATCAATGTCATTTTCAAGCATATTTTCATCTACATCATCATCAAGAACTACATTGTCTCCTATGCCTGGATCATGATATTCTTGTTCTTCTTTGTCTGTCAACCCTGCATGATCTTATGGCTATGTCTGATATGGATAATCGTCTTCTTATTCAATATCATATTCTTCCTGTAGATGAGTATACTTAACTGGCCTTCCTCTTGGATCATATCTAACAACAACTGTCCAATCCCTCTCACCTGTAACATGTGAGTAAAATACGTGTTCATGTTGGCTTGGAAAAACATAGCAATCATGTCCTCTTTCAAACACCATTGTTTTAATCATTGGAAATCCATTGGCATGGTGAATAATAGTTCTTTCCTCATCGCGTTCATTCATTCGTAACCTATACCATTTGAAGGAATTAAAGTCACACTCAAGTATATCATTCAAATACCCATAGTATATATTTTCAGATAATGTTTGTTGTAATATCCCCGGTCACCTAGGTCGGGTCATGTTACTCTAGAAAAAAATTTCATTCTCTCTACGGAACATACTGTAACATACCCAACATCCAACCGAGCTATGCCACATAATTTTTTTGAACTACATGAAATTAAAACATATACACACAAAACTATTGTGGAAGTTTATATATAAAACGTAAATAGACAAATGCATATTTTAATTGCATGGATTCATATTGAAATAACATTAAATACATACATGCAACATATATAGGAAATACCCATAACTATAAATACAATTATAACCACACATAGGATAAACCCACACAAATAAACACATAAATAATAATGCAACATGTAAATTTATCACATAGTTGACGCTCATATTTGTAATAATATCACCAACTGTGTGCATACCTTCCAAAAACCTCCTAGCCTTAGACCACACTACTCATCACTCTCAGCAATGGGTCACCCCTAAGCTAGGACTAAACTCCACCTAGGTAAAGGGATTCCTAACTAGGCTAATGACTCATAGACAACAAGAAAGACTTTGTCACAGGTTCTCACTCAAACTAACAACCTATAGTCCCTCATTCCCCACATTCTTGTGCCACCCCAGGAAGTGTGCCCCTTCTCTGTTCAACAATATTTCTTCTTTGCCACTTCCTTTCTGGGCTTCAGTAACAGGTCCGACAGGAGGTCTCCGAGCCCTGTAGCTACAGTTTAGCACCTTCGGGAAATCAATTCCCAACAATTCTCTCACCCAGAGATAAATTGTTCACGGGCCTGACAACCTGCCTCTTGAATATCCCACGAGCCTGACAACCCACTTCTTCCATCTAGCTCCCAAGCTAACCATCTACACAAACAAGTATGGATATGGATACAAGTTCAAGTACAGTGACATGAAGTTACAAAATATATCTCAATGAGTGTGTGAATGCTCATGGATGATTGAATCATGGGTGGAATCATGGAAATAATGATGGGAAATGAGCTAAGTCCAAATAATATGTATGCATGTCCCCAAATTGACACTTGTCATGTTGGGAGCTACTTTGGCCCACTTGTCCCCATCTTTAGAACTTAGGATAAAATAATTATCCATACTTTATACTTTACGAAATATTAATATAATATTATTTTTTGGCTTAAGATCCCTATCTTAGCCACTTTTCCTTAATGTTTATCCCCAACCCTTCCCCTAACTAGTGGCGTTTAGTTCCCCATACTCTTTTATCATGGTCAGTCTGCGCACAATGATGTGTTTTATATTAATGATGACACATATATAAACATAGGCGCACTAGCATTTAAAATATAGGATCTCCGGATTAATAATAAAAAACTAGATCACCAGCCTATAAAACACATCATATACACAAAGGCTCCCTGGCCTCAAAATCGCACGCCCTATCTTGGAATGTGCACACTTCCTCATTTTTCTGCATAGTACATGAGCGCACTATGCCATGAAAGGTGCATAAAAAAATGATATCAAACATCTCACCAACTTAGGTACATTTTCATTTGCATTACAATTGGGTTCGGCGTAGGGATATTACAATCCCCTCCCCTTATTTATGCATTTTCCTCAGTGCATTATGTACTCATACACAACAAAATTTCAAAAATCCTCAAAACGATGCAGGTATTCTGCCCACAATATTGCATCCTCATGTTCCCAAGTAGCATCCTTAGGACCATACCAGGTCCATTGGACCTTTACAAGCCCTATGGATCCATTCTAGATATGTTTGATTTTCCTGTCCATAATGCGTACTTGATGCACTTGGAAAACACCTTCTTTATCCACCTGAATCACACTCCAATCAATAACATTATTAGCTTCATATATATATTTATTAAGAAATGGTACATGGAATACATTATGAACAAACATAGATGAAAGGAATACAATCATAAAAGCTACTAGACCAATCCTCTCTAGGATTTCAAATGGCCCACAATAGCGAGCTGCTAACTTTGAACAATATCCCAACTTCAGGGAACTTCTATTGTCTTTCACTTTCAAGAATACATGGTCCCCAACTTTAAATTACCTGTGAGTTCTTCTCTTATCAACATATATTTTCTGCCTATCTTGGGAAGCCTTTAAATTTTGTTTTATTTTTATCATTTTCTCCTCCATTTCCCTTAGCAAATCTGGCCCAACCACTTCTCTATCTGCTGGGTTATCCCATCTTACTAGTGTGTTGCACTTTCTTCCATAAAGTGCCTCAAATGGCCTCATATTTAGGGATGTTTGGTACCCATTGTTATAAGAAAACTCTACCATGTGTAGGTAGTCTTCCCATTTTGATGGTGTATCCATCACATACATCCTCAACATATCTTTAATCACTTGACTCACCCTCTCTGTTTGTCCATCTAATTATGGATGACAAGATGTACTAAAATTCAAATTTGTTCCAAATCCATTAAATAATCCTTTCCAAATTTTTGAGATAAATTTGGGATCTCTCTTAGAGACAATTGTCTTGGTTATGCCATTTAATGAAGAAATTTCTCTCATATAAACATCAATAAATGTTGGCTACCTTGTGAGTGAGCTTAACTGGAATAAAATGGGAAGCTAAAGTAAGATTATCCACCACTACCATGATAGAATCATGTTGCATGTTTGTTCTGGGCAGTTTGGTGATGAAATCCATTGTTACAACTTCCCATTTCCACTCAAGAATGGGTAATGGTTGTATAAAACCCGTTGGGTGTCTTTTCTCAGCCTTTACCTTTTTACATTCCAAACATTTGGCAATAAAATCAACAATCTCTTTATTCATGTCTGGCCAATAATATTGGCTCTTGACAATTGCAATAGTTTTATGATTGTTGAAAACATCACCCACACTAAGAGGGAGAGGGTGGGGGATGAATTAGTGTGTGGAATTTTATAACTTTTCTTCTTGCAAGTTAGAAGTTAAAACATAATTGTAAACAGGGATGATTTTAGGGGCTAAATTTTGCTCATGGGCTAATTTTCCATGGTTTTTCCAAAAACGAGATTTGCTATTTTAAAAATGATTCACCCAAATTCTATAGGATACAATTATTTTAACTTAAAAATCGCCAAAATTTTATAAAAACTATAGAAAATCCTCAGAAATTTGAATATTTTTACAAAAATATCGCCAAACATTTATACTTGGAATATGAATGATTAGTAAGATTCGCCAAGGTTTCTACATTTTAAAATAAATTTCCATCCTTAAAATCATCCCTGATTGTAAATATTAAGAACAATCAAATCATAATCACAATGGACACAATAGATACCAGATGTTTGTGTAAGATTTTGTATAATTGATATGTATATATGTGAATATAGTAATATGAATTTTCCCAGCACCAACTATTTTGTATCAGCACCAAATGAAGTAAGGAGCACCAAATCCTTGGAGAGAGCCTACTCTGAAGAAATACCCATCTTTCCACAAGACCCAACTTTCTAATAGAATGTAGTCTATCCAACTAGAGTTCATATAGTAATTCAACTCGAGTAGCAGTGATCCATTATTGAATCAGTTCTATTTCATGATCAGAGGTGTTATCACCCCAAGTAACTCTTTGCGGTTGTAAGTCAAAGATGCTTGGTAACTTAAAGTAAACTTCTTTTTGTGTTTTTGTATGTGTGGATCAATGGGATAACTCAATTATAGTATGGTATGCAGACAGTCAAAATGAGAATCAAATGAACCAGTGCTCTCAAGGATCAATAATCTGATGGTATCTTTTAAGTGGGTGAGAACACAATGTTTATAAACCAAATACAAATGTAGGGTTTAATAAACAATGCTAAGAAAATATTAATCAAGTTATGAGCTAACCAATGAGATGACATTCATTTTGCAGCTAAAACAACTTGAATAAGAGTACAGAAGGAAAGATGAGAATCTAACATCAATGGAGAGAGAAAACTATGATTTGTATTATCATATGGAAAAGTCTGTTTACAATATAGTATCTTTTGTATCCAAAATAAAACCCCCATTGCCTCTTACATCTATGAGATTAAATAATATTTACAAATTAATTTCAAGAACCTCAAAAGATGGATCTGATATCCCCTTTTCTTATCTCAAATTCGAAATTGTGAGGTGGCTAGAAAAGATAGAAATTTATGGAAAAATGTTGCTCCAAGATTCACCTATATCCTCCAAATCACAATAGATATTGGGAAACTGAGAGAGGTTATTGAAGAAAAATATGTGATTATGAAAAAAATCCTTTAGTGTATAAAAATAGTATTCCAACTCACCAGAATCTGTCCTTAAAGATAGTTACTAAAATAGGAAAAACAGAGTATTTAATTTCTGGAAATATGGTGCTCAAATATTGACCTATATTTCACAAATCACAATAGATATTGGAAAAATGAGAGAGGTTATTGAATATCCACCCGTTATTATGAAAATAATTCTTTGGTTTAAAAAAATACTCTTCTAGATGATCATAATCTGTCTCTCAAGAAGGTGACTAAAACAGAAAAATCCAAATTTCCAAAACTAGTCATATTCCTACATTTTAGGAATTGATCTCTAGAATATTTCTATTGATAAAATGAAGTGCCACCTGCACTCATGGATTATATTTGATAATATATATGATTAGTCATCATCCTCTACTCCTTAATAAACTCAACCAAGCCAAATTTGACCTTTTGACCAAAATAATACATTTTGAAAAATTCTTGAAAAATGATGCTTCATCTTGTGGGGAACTTTTGACTGCCTTCCCGAGCTATAAATGAAGATATGAAAGTACCGTTGGCAATCTTAGGATGTATAGTTGTCAATCAACTATTTGAGCTTGTAAAATAGACTCTCCACGACTCATAATTTGTTTTTTCCCCAAGGCAGTTTATCAACTGAAAAACCCGCACTTTCACCAGCTCACTACACTACGAAAATAGTCATTTAGCCGGTGAAAAGGGAGACTTTCACCGGCTTACTACACTGTGAAAAATCCATTTAGCCAGTGAAAGCTAAAATTTTCTTTTTGGTATATTTTGAGATGCCACATCATTTTTTCATTGGGTAATAAGATTTAAAGCCAATATTATATACTTTAAAACTTAAAGATTTATAAATAAATATTTACCTTATTATCAGCTTATGATATGATATCAAAAATATTTCAGAATGAATTATTTGATCGCAAAAATCTTGCTCCAACTAGGATGGATACCTCCCTGTGAGGTTTCCAAGAACCTGGTAGACCTTGTGCCTTTAGTATTGGGTATGGAGTCATTTAGCCTTTACGATTTATCATCTGAAAACTTGTAGCAAACTTGTAGCCTACTTGTTTATTCATTAAATAAAGCAATATAAAATAATCAAGTTGCTCGTTTCCCTCAGAGATCTCAATGCTAAATACATACTGCTTAATCTTTGTCTGAGAAGAAAGCATGATGAATTGTTGATCTGGAATTTTCATCTTATCATCTTTCTCTCTATATCTGCTGCAATCTTCCTATGTCTGCAAATCAGAAAAATGTGGGCTAATCTCACTTATTTCAATGGACATTGGATCAACATAAAGCTGATCATCTAATGAAACCAATTCTTTAGATTCATTAAAATCAGAAATAGAAGTAATAGGAAATCTTTCAGCTCTTCATTACTCTTTTCTAATTCATTTTTATGAGGAAGCACATCAAAACGAAGATCATTTGAAAACTGATGTAGATTGTGAGGAAGAGATTCTTCTCTATTTAGATCTTCAACTTTAGAATGCAATTCATATTTCTCACAATAATTATCAAATAAGGACTCATCTGAAAAGAATTTGTTGTCTAATTCCTTATGCAGAAGTGGTCCTCCTCGCTTTCTTCCCATCATGCAATAATCACAGGTTGATCTGTACATGGTTAACATAGAGAACTTTTCTAAATGGAGAAGGTGTTGGCGCTGGTGAAAATGATCCTGTGTCTGGATGTAATAATGATCAGATCATTCACCACTCTTAAAACTGTCCTCCGTCTACCACACGAAATATATGACCAAATCCATCATCATATTCCACTAAGACGTGGTGAAAACATGTAACCGTTCATGTGCCTCTATTTAAATTTCCATCATGATTACATGACATGTGTACAATATGTCTTCATCGGCTCACTTTCTGTTGGGATTACACTTTAGCCGATGAAACCTAAGGCTTTCACCAACTAACTTCAACTTCTAAACAAATGTTAGCTGTTGAAAATATTTTTCTTGATTTTTTGAAAATATCTTTTGACAATCGATTTATTATAAGAAATAACAAAATATATCCTATACTTTGATACTTGAATTTCTGAAAACAAAATTGTATGTAACTCTATTTATGACCATGCCATGAAACAAACTGAATGGTTCATTTTTGGAGATAACATCTGGCTCTTTTCACCTAATCATCTGCTAAACTGAAAATTGTATGTAGTTTGTTGTAGTCTGCCTGCTTATTTTAGAAATCAACAATTGAACGTGATCTAGTTGCTCGTATGAGGAGCTTATTATCACACCTACTCCTACTTCTAATCAGTAGGGGAAAACTAATCAAGTAAAACTAAATCTCCAATGCAGCCAAGAAAGAAATTGATTTACTGGTTACCTCCTTGATCTAAATCCAAAAAATAAAGGAAACCATAGCATGCAAAAATATAGTTTGAAAATATGACAGAACCAACCATCATCTGACAAAAATATCTTGACTTTTATGCTACTCATAAACTCCAAATAGTCAACAATAGGGTCAATAAAGCCCCAAATAAATACCTCCCTTTGTTGTTGTTCCAATTGAAAGTTGAAATTCTACTAGTTGTTTCCTTCACTGATGTCAATGTTGAATGTAGATTGTTCTTCTTCTGTAGGAATAAAATACAAGAACAACTGCTGATCTCAATCTTTCTTCTCTCTTTCATCATATCTTTGTAATCTGAATTCATAATGATGATATGTTGGCTCATCACAGCTAACAATTTCATTTCCAACAATAATATCTTTTCATGATATATCAAAACTAAAATCATTGGACTTTTGAGCAAAAAATTCGTAACAAGCATCAATCACAACATGCACACATTTTTTATCATCTTTCTGATGAAAAGAAGAACTAGATGCAATTTGAGTAAACAATAAGTCTTCACAAACCTTAAAATCTTATTACTCATCACTGTATTGGTCAAATATAGGAGTATCAAGGTAAGATCCTAATGACAGAGATGAAGCTTCTTGAAAAGCAGGATCAACAATAAAATATTGAAACAGATCTGGAAAAATATCACCTTGTTCTTTATGGTTACTGCAACTTCCCTGGATATGAAAATATAGAAAATGTGGGCTTCCCTCAACATCTACTGCAGAATTGAAACTATCACCATGATTGTCATAATGTGGATCAACAATCCCTCGATCACAATAAGAGGTATCTTCAGCTGATGTATATCCTTGTTCTTTGACATCAGAAAAAGAGACATATTGATATTCATGATCATTTAAAATAATAGACACATATGATATGATGTCATATGCTTATGTGTCACTATTATCATAATCAATGTCATTGAGAATCTCTTGATGTTCATGGTAAATACTATCTTCTGCAATATAAGCTTTATCACTAGTCTGATTTTTGTGACAAGCAAAATCTTCATGATATGAAAAAAACTCTTCACAACATCCTTCAAAAGGATGTTCAACTGAAAAATAATATTTACAAAAGAAATTAAAAGTTGCATGAAAACCAACCAAAGAGATAACACTTGCATCCGGAAGAGACCAACACCAGTCAAGAGAAATCCCCTCTAATGAATACCTGAAAAGTTTAATCTGAACATCTTCATGTATGATCTGGAGCCGATGAATAACTCATGAAAATCCAGCAAATGTTCAGTTGGTACTTCCCATTCTTCTCCTCGAAATATGGGAAGGTTGTGTTCCCATTCATCTCTACTAGGTATAGGATGAGGGTAACCAAAAATACTTGAGAAATTGCAAAATGCATACCTCTTGCTCATTTCATACCAGTGGAGTCGTCAACAGATTTCTGAACAATGGAGTCTCCATTGAATACGTCCTTCATGGAGTCACCAGATAGATGATTACAACCAAATAATGTCCAGGCTTTGTCTATCATCAAAGATGGATCTATGTCATCTCCCAGGGAAGATGAACTTCAATCTCCTATCCCCGACAACGACGCCAGTTTGTTATCACCCGAAGTAACTCTTTGAGGTTGTAAGTCAAAGATGCTTGGTAACTTAAAGTGAACTTGTTTTTGTGTTTTTGTATGTGTGGATAAATGGGATAACTCAATTACAGTATGGTATTTAGATAGTCAAAATGAGAATCAAATGAACTAGTGCTCTCAAGGATCAATAATCAGATGGTAGCTTTTAAGTGGGCGAGAAAACAATGCTTATAAACCAAATACAAATGTAGGGTTTAATAAACAATGATAAGAAACTATTAATCAAGTTATGAGATAACCAATGAGATGACAGTCATTCTACAACTAAAACAACTTGAATAAGAGTTTAGAAGGAAAGATGAGAATCTGAGATCAATAGAGAGAGAAAACTGCGATTTGTATTATCATATGGAAAAGTCTGTTTACAATATAGTATCTTATATATCCAAAATCGAACCCCCATTGCCTCTTACATCTATGATATTAAATAATATTTACAAATTAATTTCAAGATCCTCAAAAGATGGATCTGATATCCCCTTTTCTTATCTCAAATTCGAAATTGTGAGGTGGCCGGAAAAGATAGAAATTTATGGACAAATATTGCTCCAAGATTCACCTATATCCTCCAAATAACAATAGATATTGGGAAACTGAGAGAGTTTATTTAAGATAAGTCCATTATTATGAAAAACCTCCTTCAGTTTATAAAAATAGTATTCCAACTCATCAGAATCTATCCTTAAAGACAATGACTAAAAAAGGAAAAACAAAGTATTTAATTTCTGGAAATAGGGTGCTCAAATATTGACCTATATTTCACAAATCACAATATATATTGGAACGATGAGAGACGTTATTGAATATCCACCCATTCTTATGAAAAAAATCCTTTGGTTTCTAAAAATACTCTTCTATATGATCAGAATCAGTCTCCCCAGAAGGTGACTAAAACAGGAATATCTAGATTTCTAAATCTAGTCATATTCCTACATTTTAAGATTTCATCTCTAGAATATTTCTATTGATCAAATGAAGTTCCACCTGCACTCATGGATGATATTTGATAATATATAGGATTATTCATCATCATATTCTCCTTAATAAACTCAACCAAGTCGAATTTGACCTTTTGACCAAAATAATACATTTTGGAAAATTCCTAAAAATGATGCCTCATCTTGTGGGGAACTTTTGACTTCCTTCCTGAGCTCTAAATGAATATATGAAAGTAACATTGGAAATATTAGGATGTCTAGTTGTCAATAAACTATTTGAGCTTGTAAAATGGACTCTCCACAGCTCAGAAAATTGATTTTTCCCAAGGCAGTTTATTAGAAGAAAAGCCTTCACTTTCACTAGCTCACTACACTGTGAAAACAGTCATTTAGCCAGTGAAAAGGGAGACTTTCACTGGCTTAATAAACTGTGAAAAAATCATTTTGCTGGTGAAAGCTAAAATTTTATTTTTGGTATATTTTGAGATGCCACATCATTTTTTCATTGGGTAATAAGATTTAAAGCCAATCTTATATACTTTAAAACCTAAAGATTTATAAATAAATATTTACCTTATTATCATCTTATGATATGATATCAAAAATATTTCATAATGAATTATCTGATCGCTAACAAGAGGTATACCATAAACGCTCAACAACGCACTTCATATTCTGTCTGAAATCTGTGCCTTCGTTTTATCTTTCCTCTGATATCCACGCCTTCTTCACTTCTTCTTCCCTCTGATATTCACACAGACCTCAGATCCACATCCCCTTCATTTTTCTCCACAAGATATTCTTTCTTAGGGAGCCTATGTTTCCCACAAGCCCATATTCTTCCCCAAGCACACCATCTAGTGAACCAATCATGGTTGTATATATAGTTTCTTATGCTCAAAACTTGTTTAAGTTATTGGGCCAACTTGTGAAACAGGGTATAACTAGCTTGTTCATTTACAACAACTTTTGGGACCACCATAGATCATCATTTTGGGTGTTCAACTATACACCTAGCATCCCCTTTACTTTCATAAATTGATCATAGGTATGGATTGATTTCTTTCGTCACTATGATTACAGAAATCAACACTTCCTTCAAACCATGTTCATATGATAATTGACGTAGAACCACATGCTTATCAATTTAAGTGACGCATTACATTATGTATTTTAAATCTCTTTACCATATGACCAATGGTGTTATTCAGAAGTTATCTGAGACGATCACTTGAGCGCTTATCAATTCAACGGTCATGATTCAATATCTCGATGAGATGGACGACTGTCGAGACTTTGGGACTCCACCCTTCGGGTCTTTGGGACTTCACAACCTTTCAAATCTCCTGAAGCAGATTTTTCCAAACAGATTGGATGGTTCTCATTTATATCATGAAACCAGATCAATGGTCATATTCGATCCTTACATCCATCCTTTCATTTCTTAATCCGATGGCCATGACTTAATCAAGCATTTAGATGGATGACCACCATTTACTTCGAGACTTCAACTATTATACTTACACAATCCTTCCACTGTATTTTGATAAACGGTTGAGAGTGCACCTGAATTATTCTTCAGATCAGATGACCCATGTCCACTTCAGGACTTCGACATTCGAGACTTCAGAGGTTTCGAATAAACAATGCTCCATTTTCCTCCAGAGTGATCACCTCCTGAATAAGTCATAAGTGGTGGAGACCACTTCTTGTCAGTTAATAATTCCACTTACACTATCCTTCCACTGTAGTAGATCGACGGTCGAGAATTCTCCTAAAGTGATCTTCAGATCGAACATCTCGTGTCCATTTTGGGACTTCAACATTTGGGAGTTCAGTACTTTAGGCAAGTGATAGTGGTAAAAATCCCAAAGTAAAAACTCTCATAGGGACGTAAATTGCTTACGTCACTTGATGATGTATCACGAGCTGAGTAGCTTCCGCGTGTCACTCAGATTCGTGATTTGCACATACCTGAAATGTCCATTCAAATTGACACTTGTGATTATCTGATTGCACCATGTGTCCTTGATGACGTAGTCTTGCTGACATGGATCTCCTCATATGGCACATGTTCTTCTCCCAGATCTAACGGTTTTCCTAACTCTCGATGTATCTTATATAAATGACTGAGAGAAACTTCAGACCTTCATCCTTCGGGACTTCAGGACTTTTGACATTTGTTGGTGGTGAAAGATCCTGAAGTAAATCTCCGAGACTGATGTAACTTATTGACGTCACTTGTTGACATGGCATGAGGCAATTTCCTCTTGACACTTATCATCATCTGATTAAGCCATGTGTATTTGCTGACGTGGTCTGTTGACATGGTCTGCTACATGTCCTTGCTGACGTGGTCTGCTGACGTGGTTTGCCACATGTCCATGTAGACGTGATCTTCCACATGTCCTTGTAGACATGGTTTGTTGATGTGGTTGGCCACGTGTCCTTGCTGATGTGGTATGATGACCAAGAACCTTGATTCAAGGGTCATTGTATATCCTCCAGATCCGATGGTCCTTATTCATTTCAGATTTCAGGACTTTGGGTACTTTGACTTTTCAAGGTTCCAATTTTTCAAAAGTGAGATTCCTTGAACAGTAACCTCCTCTCATATTTGAACCTGAACTAAATGGTGTTTGTCGATCGTGTTCTTAGATTGATGGCTCGATCCATATACGTCTCTTCTTCTAGATTATACTATCCTTCCACTTAGAATGATCCAACGGTTGTTGGGTATTCAGTTAATCAGATTCTCACCCCTTTTTTCCCCACTTATCCTATCCTTCCACTTTAAAGTGATCCAACGGTTATGAAGACTCTTGAAGCAGATCCACAATCAAGGATGGTTGTGGAACCACAAATTGCGAGTGATTTAATTTGTCACCAAAACTCCACAATTTGAAGTTGTGCACTGTTGGTGAGTCAACCACAATTGTCTATCCTCCAGGCTATAATATCTGACGGTCCTGACTAAATGCGGGATTGGACATAGCACGATATTTAATTCTCTTTTCAATTTCCACAATCTATCCCTATCATTGATCTGGTGATTTCTCATCCGATAGTCACGACTTAACCCGACTTAATCTGATCATTTTTTGGATCAACCACAGTCGTCGATATTCGAGTCTATGAGATCTGATGATCTAGACCAATTGCGGGATTGGAACTAGTGAGTCATTTAATTTTCCTTCCGATCTTCACAATATATACTTGTCGTTGATATGGATTGTATATCCAATGGTCATGATCCTTCAACATTCCTTAAGCCCACGTTCACTCATATGACCAACATCTATAATATGAGACGATCAACATGGTAAATTTCTTGATCGGACAGTTGCTGAGGCTTCTCACCCTAAGCTTACACTTTTGCTTCTGAGCTTTGATCTCTGCATACTGTTCACTCCTCCTCCTGAGATTATGCTTCCTTCAATTCTCTTTGATCTTTGCATACTGTTCTCTACTCCTCATGAGCTTACGCTTCCTATCTATGCATACTGTTTGACATTTTCTACTAACTAATATACTGTTGACATCAATGACAATCTCATCTATGGTAAATCACAATGATAATTCATCATAACAACAAATCATCACATTGACTGTTGACATCAATGACAATATGTCCAACAATATCCCCCTTTGTCATTGAGGGAAACCCACTAACTTCGTATACAAAACTCCCCCTATGATGATGCTTTCCTCTTATGAATTTTCTCTCTCCCTTTGACATCAATGGAAAAGGGTTTTTCCTACTATGGTAAATCTTTGTATGTTATTGACCAGAATCTGAACTTGGGTAACTCTTCCTATAATCATCGTTTTCTTGTCATAACTAAATGAGTCCCCCTGTAATTCTTCTCTCTCTGCTCTTGATTGTTCTCCCTCTTTGCTTCTAAAAGGGTAGATTTTTCTGACAAGGACTCTCTTCTTGTTTTCTCTATAGGATGTCATGTACACCATTTTGTACATCAAATGTTGCTTCTGTGGATGTCGATGTCCTACTAAAACACTGTGCAATTGTAGCTCATATTATTCAAACAACCCTTGAACTTGCCCATTGATTCTCATCGATCTCTAACTAGATGTATCCATCTTTATCCAAGATTCTTCTTTAGTATACATTGCTCTAAAGTTGCCTGGGAAAGTTTATACTATTCTTTTCACATGACTGCAATTCTTTTTGTAGCAATTAACTTCACTCCTGTTCACTTGTTCAATCTTTTCTATCCACATATGTGAGTGTCCTAATTTCTTGATCTTTGTTCTCTGATCTTCTATTACTGCAACTTCATTTTTCTTCCATGTTTCATTTACTCTTTTTGTCCTATTGTATGAATGATTTCTCATTGACTGTTTTCTTGAGTTCCAACAATTATGGGCTTTGTCACCATATCCACCACAACTGTATCATATCATAGTGTAACAAAGTGTAGCAATATGTCCAACATGATCGCAGTTCCAACATCTTATATTGTTGTTGAACCTACCAAACTGTTTTCTTCCATGATGCCTACAATCCAAGGATTTATGACAATATTCATTAAAAGAAAAACAATAACCGTTAAAAACACTCTCATACCTTATTTGGTTCATCCATGAAGGTGTCTCTTTTCTAAACTTCCTTTGAGGTATATGTGTATCTTCTAGGTGTCTTCCTTGATTTGATCTTCTAAATTTTGTAGTGTTGCTTTTATTTCTTGAACGTGAAGAACCTGAGTCATACCTTCTTTCATCTTTTACAAATGAAGGAGTTGTGTTAGACCTATCTTCATCCTTTACAAATGAAGGACCTATGTCATACCTATTTTCACCTTTTACAAATGCAGGACTTGCATCAGGTTTCTTAGGAGTACTTATTTCTTCCTTGTTGTATCCAAGACCAGACTTGTCATTTGGTGATCTCTGACTATCCAAGATCTCATCCAGGGTCATGGAGTTGTTTAAGAACTTGATTTGGGTGTTTGAATTCTCAACCTTATTTCTAAGATTCACAACTTTTGATTCCATATTATGACATGATTCTTCCTTTTTGTTCAGCCGGTTGCTCACTACTCCCTTCTTTTGGCTTCTTCAAGTTGGATTTTAAGATTGACATAGCTTTCCCTTAGTTCTTTTAGATCTACAAGGTTTTTTCTTTGTTCATCATCTTCCTTCTTTTCTTATTTTGCTAGAGTGATTTAATTTTTCAGTCTCTTGATCTCCTCTTTCTTTTCTTTTGTTAGATTAGTAACTTTTGTTTTCAATCTTTTGATATATTCTTCTTTGTTTTCTAGCTGGATCTTTTGCTCAGATATGTTTTTTTCATTGTCTTCGAGCCTTTCTTTTATTTCCAGTATATGCTTTTGATTGCTAATCTCATCATCTTCCTTCTTCTTTTCTTTTTCTTGACTAATTTATTTCTTCAACTTCTTGATCTCCTCTTCTTTTTCTCTTGTTAGAATCTTTTGCTCAAATATGATTTATTCATTGTCTTTGAGCTTTTCTTTTATTTCCAGGATATGCTTTTGATTGCTAAGATCATCAGATTCCTTCTTCTTTTCTTTTACTTGACTAATTTATTTCTTCACCTTCTTGATCTCCTCTTCTTTTTCTTCTAACTGATTATCCTACTCATATATTATATTTTCATTGTCCTTGATCATTTCCTTTATTTTCAAGATATGTTTCTGACTCTTTTCAATAAATTCTTTAGTGTAGTTATGAAAATAGCTATAGTCTGAATCATTATGGTCATAGTGGTATTCACATAGACTAAAATCAACCTTTTGTTTGGACTTTGATAGTTCTTCTTCTACATCTTCCATGGGATAAATGATAACAGAACATTCTTTTATCGTATCTAAGTCTTATTATTTACTTCCAGGGGAGGATTCAATATCAAGATTATTGCAATCAAAATATTGTGGAGAGTTTTTACCTTTATTGATGGTCGAGTCTTCCTCTTCATCCTCGATAAGAATGTATTTTGTGTCTTGTATTTTGATTTGATACATCTCTTCTAACTTCATCCATAAGTCCTTGGCGGATGTGCATAGTCCTATGCTTTCCTTGACTGTATCTGAAAAATCCATTGAGAAGAATCTTCAATGCCACTTCATTGTTCTTCCTTTCTCTTCTTTGGACTCTAATCTTGTATAGATTCTTTGATGTAGTT
>SNQJ01S0073055.1:37797-58657 GCA_010110895.2 Picea sitchensis | reverse complement strand
ATTGTTGTTGGTATTTTAGATGAGCTATGATGTGTTATAGATGGTTTATGTGCATTTCAGGTGTACCCAAAATTTTCATTTTCACACAGTAAATATCTTTGCAATAGCAACATGAAAGAATCCACAAGAATACAACGAATATATTGGTGTAAACTCAGCAAATATTTATCATTTTGTTTCAGTATAAATAGAATAACAACAGTTGTAATAACTCTTAAAGATTAGCTTGCAAAATACTAGAATATATGGGTTGAAGATGACTGTATAGATGGTCCACTAGATAGCTCTGAATGCAGTCCAAAAAATCAACGCCCTTCCCACAAAGAACTCAACCCACACAAGAGGGATTTGGCCAATACTGTATACTATATCTTTGTACCTTCTCGGTCCAGTTTAGAAAGGGACTCCATGGATTAGTGGCAGCAGTCCATAGTTCAGAAATGGAGAATAAATGCACCTAGATTGGAGATAAACCTCGGCATTTAATCAACAACAATATTTTTTTGTGTATAAACTAAGAGATGTACCCAGTTAGAGATAAGACGCCACCCAATATTAAATACATACCTGCATTGATATAGACAATTTCCCCACTCCAAATCACACCACAATAAGAAATATGAGGTGCCTAGACAGAGGAAAACAAAACCCAGAAGTAATATAGTTTGATTTCAGCAGCAAGCTCGCCCTCCAGCACTTGAAACTTGGCATGTCAAGAAGTACTACGACCCAACAATGGGTATACTCTCTCAACTGCAAATCATTTCCCCCAAGATCGTATAAACAGTCCTCTAGCTCAATAAATATTCTTCCTAAAAAGGTGAAACCCACACAATGAAGCACATTGTCGAAGTCTAAGTGATTTTGATCCAAAGACCAGCTAGGGTGTATCGTTGCAACACCGAAACCAACACAAATGAAGGGTTTCCAAAACCCTAGAAAACTCTCCAGGAGCTCTCCAAATCTATTTTCTCAATAAAAAAGCGTAAGAATTATCCTAGACTCCTCCTATCCCCTTTTTTATACTTCTAACTTGAGCTTTCTTTCCTTCTCTTATGAATGTGGGATAATATTCCCTCGATTATTTTTCGCCCTAGGCCACGGGAACTCAATTAGGCTAGTGGAATTCTCTCTTAGAGAGATTAGGCAGATGGGGACATTACAGTCCTTCCCACCCAAGATTGCTTTCTCTCAAGCAATTTCAATCCTAGATGTTGAAGTACCTTTTCTCCTTCCCATGTAGCGTCCTCGATAGGCAAATCCTTCCATTTAACAAGGTACTCCCTAACAGTTCGGTTCCTTAGCTTTCGCTCCCTGATCTCCAAAATATCTTCATGAACCTTAATAAACTGCCCCTCTTCATCCAGTGGGGGTAACTCAGTAGAAGTAGTGATATGTTGTCCCAATGCCTTCTAGAGACATGAAACATGGAAGACATTATGTATTTTGCATCCCTCTGGAAGCTCTAGCTTGTATTCTACCTCTCCTATGCGCCTTGAAATACTATAGGGTCCGTAAAATATGGGTTTCAATTTTTTCCCCCCTTCATCTTAAGTGACAACTGCCTATAGGGTTGCACACGTAGGTACACCAAGTCCCCGAACTCAAAGTTGTGTTCCACCTAATGCATGTATGCATAGACCTTCTGTTGATTCTAATCCATCTGCAAATTTTTCTTAAGGGTCCATAGAATATCCTGACTCTCCTGAATCCAATATTTAGTTTTAGATGCTCTGTTGTCTCCAAACACCCGATCCACAAATGTAGGCGCATCATATCCATACAAAGCTCGGAAGGGTGTCATCCCAATCAACATGTGATAGGTTTTACTGTAGCAGTGCTCGCCCAAGTGTAGCCACTTTATCCAGGCTTTATGTTGGCCTGACACATAATTCCTCAGATAGCCTTCAAGCAGTTTATTCACAATCTTGGCATGCCCATCCGTTTGAGGATGGTAGCTCATGCTAAGTGTCAGCTTTGTCCCAACTAACCTAAAAAGCTCCTGCCAAAATCCTCCCATGAACCTGCAATCTCTGTCACTGACAATAGTTTTTGGCACCCTGTGCAATCAGAATACATTTCTGAAGAACAACTTTGCTACTTGTGTTGCGGAATATTTGGAGGGTATGGAAAAATAATGTGCAAACTTCATGAGCCTATAAACCACCACATAAATACAATCTTTTCCCTGCACCTGGGGCAACCCTGTGATGAAGTCCATAGAGATCCTTTCCCATTTTTTTTCTGGGATGGGAAGTGGTTGAAGTAATCCGGTCGATTGAGTATGCTCCACTTATTTCTATTGGTAGACTTTGCATTCCCTCACAAATCTCAACATATCCATCTTGAGGCCTTTCTACGTAAATCTTTCCCTGATCTGCCTGTAGGTTTTCAAGTACCCAAGGTGTCCCGCCAAAGGTGAGTTGTGTGTTGTATGCATGATTTTTTTCTTCAACTGATATTCTGGTACTAAATATATCATGTCTTTGTAATAAATAATGTCATCCATAACTCGATATTGATCATCCTGGATCTGACCGTCTAGGATCTCACAAGCAAATCTATCCTTGGAGTATTCTACAAATAGAGTATATTTCCAATCAACTGAAATATTCATGAGCGAGAGAGTGGATGGTACTCTGGAAAGGGCATCAACCACCACATTTTTCTTTCCCTTCATGTATTCAATCTCGAAATCATATGCTTGAATATTACTAATCCACTTGTGTTTCCTCTCACTCAATTCTTTTTGCTCCATGAGGAACCTCAGGCTGTTATGATCTGTCTTCACTTTGAACCTGTTCCCCACCAAGTATTGTCTGAATTTGGCCAATGCATGCATAATGGTCAACATATCCTTGTCATATATTGAATAATGTTTCTCATACTCCCTAAGTTTTTGGCTCTCAAAATAAATAGGATGATTATTTTGCATCAACACAGCTTTTATCCCTATCCTTGAAGCATCACACTCAAGCACAAATGGCTGAGTGAAGTCTGGTAAGGCTAGCACTGGGCATGACCTCATTACCTGTTTCATTTTCTCAAATGTCATATGCACCTCATATGTCCGACTAAAATCTCCTTTCTTAGTGAGCTCTGTAAGAGGTGTCGTCAACTGTGAGAACCCCTTAACAAATTTCCCGTAATAAGTGTAGAGCCCTAGGAATCTTTTCAATTCTGTCAAATTTTTTGGGGTAGGCCACTCTATAATTGCCTTGATTTTCTCCTGGTGGACTCGGACATCATTTTCCCCGATCACATCTAATCACATGCCCCAACTAAAGCATCTCATTTATGCCAAACTCACATTTGGACTCATTTGTGTAAAGTTGTTGCTCCTCCAAAATCCCCAATACCTCATCCAAATGCCTGAAATGATCCTCCCAAGTCCTGCTATAAATGAGAATATCATCAAAGAAGACCAACAAAAATTTCCTCAATTTCTTATTGAACAGATGGTTCATGCAGGACTGGAATGTAGCACGGGTGTTGGTTAGCTCGAATGACATATCCAAGAACTCATAATTCCCATAATGGAATCGGAAGGCAGTCTTTTGAATGTCCTTCTCTCGAACTCTAATCTAGTGGTATCTTGAACGAAGATCAATCTTCGTGAAATATTTTTCTCCCTCAACTCATCCATAAGTTCATCGATCCTCGTAATTGGGTACATATTCTTTATGGTTTTCTTGTTAAGTGATCGGTAGTCAATGCACATCCTCATGGAACTATCCTTTTTATTATCCAATACCACCGAAGAGGCAAAAGGGCTAGAACTAGGCCGAATGTGACCCATATTTAACAAATCCTTGATCGTTTTTTCTATCTCATCTTTGTACATATTGGGGTGGCGGTAAGGATTGGTTATGACAGCTTGAACCCCTTCTTCTAATTCTATAATATGTTCAAATCCTCTATCTAGGAGTACTCCTAGAGGGGTGTCAGCAAAAACCATCTGATGTTTGTGAAGCAATACCTAAATATCATTTGGATATTGTCAAGGTCAATCTAGTGGCTCCCTGTCATAAATGTAGCACTTAACTACCCACTCTATGTCTCCATGTTGCATCATTGCCTCCATACTATGAGATGACATGATCTTGGGTAGATACTGGTGCATAGCCCGTAAAACCACCTTTTTTCCATCTAGTCCCATGAACTCCATTTCCATAGTCCTCTGATCAATAGTGTATTTCCCAATGGAGTATAACCATTGAACTCCAAGCACCACGTTAATGTCTGGCACATCCACCACAAATAAATCATCTATCAACATATAATTCCCCATGGTTATTTTCAACTTGAGGATCCATCTAGTGCACTCCATTTTATAGCCTCCAGGTATGATCACGGTGAATCCCTCAAACTCATCTATCAGAATCTCTTGCCTGTCCACCAAAGTTGAATCTATAAAGTTGTGGGATGTCCCACTATCAATCAACATTGTAACCTTGTTCCCCTGCAGGATTCCTCGGACTATGAAAGTGTGGCACCTGGGAAGTCCCAACATGGATGCCATAACAAGGCCCTTATCCCCATCTTGTGATGTCTCCTCACCTGATGTTTGGTGTCTCTATTCTTGTTCATGTTTCTCTTCCTCGTCATCACTATCACTGTCTGAATAGACCTCAATATAATGAGCCTTTTCAGTCTTGTATTTCCCGACACACTTGTGCCCTCGTACCCATGGCTCCTGACAACTAAAGCACAATTATTCCTCCTTAGCTCATTTCTTGTTTCTTCATCCATCTTGGGCTTCCTAGCCCAATCCCTCTAAAATGGTTTGATTTCCTTGCTCTTCTGTGGGAAGGTGGGTTTCGGAGGAAACCTTCTCTTAGGAACAACATCCTACATGTCCCTAGTACGGCCAACTACATCCTACGAAGTGGTGGTTTTGTAGGCCTTCACCCATCCACGTAATGGCTCTAATATCCCCTCAATGAACAACATCACCAAGCGTGCCTCAGATATGTTTGTCACCATCACTACTAATCTTTGGAACTCAAAGATAAATGCCTATGGGATACATGTCTGCTTGAGCTGAGCCAGCTCTCGAAAATGTAACTCTGAGTCTTTCCTGTAAAACCTCTTAATGATCCTTTGTGTGAAATCGAGGTATGAGGTGATGCCTGAATGAACCAGTGTCACTAACCCATGGTACCACCACTCATGGGCTTCTCCATCCAAATGCAGGGTGGCAAGCTTAATAGCATCAGCTTTAGCGAGTTTGTTGAGCTGGAAATAAGTGTCCAACTTCTACACCCATGCTCTAGCAGTGCACTTTGATGATCCATCAAAGTTTGGAATGGTCACTTTCCCCAATGTGCGTTGTAACTCCGTGTTTTGGGATATTGTCCCTTTCGCTCCCTAGGCATGTTCTTTCTTTTTAAGTGGAAAAAATCATGAAAGGACATGACAGCCTGAAAATCATCTCCCAATCTCTAGTACTCCTCCAAATAAGCTCCAAAGGGTATATCCTGATCAGTCTACTCCATTCGCCCCGATCCATCATTATCAAGGAATTGAGGCATGGTAGGCCTAGGTGTCCTGGTGTACAAATGGGGGTGTCTTATGGTAGTGCGAGAATGGCTCCCTTCCTCATTAGTATAATTCATTTCACGGTTATGATTTTGCTTGTCTTGACTCCCCATGGTGTTAGTTGCCATCTGCCCCATCAAATCCATCATTTCTCTCTAGCCCCTAGCCAAATCATTCAATGCACTGAGAAGACTATTGAAATCATATTCATCTTTGTCACTCATGATTTCTTCACCCTTATCTACCTTAGCTAGCTTAGGTTGAGCTTCTAATTCCTGAACTGGTTCTTCCCTATTCAATGGAGATTCTCGACTCTGGTATATCTTCCTTTTGTGGGTGATGTTCTGCCTATCCTCCCTATACATTTACTACTCAATTCTTTTAACTTTCAAATCCCCACAGCTGAGCGAGGAACATGCTTTGGTACCATTGTAATATCCCAAAGACTACTTGTACACTTTCCTTCTCATTGTTGTAGCAAAATGCCAAGTTTTATGAGTGTTGACTTTCATCAAACACTTAGACTGTAGGTGTCTTTTTACTGTCAAAACTCTCACTATGTTGTTATTGGTATTTTAGCTTAGTTATGATGTGTTATAGATGATTTATGTGCATTCCAGGTGTACCCAAAATATTCATTTTCACATTGTAAAGATCTTTGCAATAGCAACATAAAAGAATCCACAAAAATACAATGAATATACTGGTGTAAACTCAACAGATATTTATCATTTTATTTCATCATATAATAGAATAACAATTGTTGTAATAACTCTTAAAGATTAGCTTGCAAAATACCAAAATATATGGGTTGAAGATAACTGTATAGATGGTCCACTAGATAGCTTTGAATGCAGTCCCAAAAATCAGCGCCCTTCCCATAGAGAACTCAACCCACACAAGAGGGATTTGGCCAATACTGTATACTATATCTCTCTACCTTCTTAGTCCAGTTCAGAAAGGGACTCCAGGAATTAGTGGTAGCACTCCACAGTTCAGAAATGGAGAATAAATGTGCCCAGATTGGAGATAAACCTCACCATTTAATCAACATCAATATTTTTCTGTGTATAGACTAAGAGATGCACCCAGTTAGAGATAAGATGTCACCCAATAGTGAATACATACCTGGATTGATATAGACAAATTACCCATTCCAAATCACTCCACAATAAGCAATATGAGGTGTCGAGACAGAGGAAAACAACACCCATAAGTAATATAGTTTGATTTCAGCATCAAGCTCACCCTCCATCACTTGAAATTCGGCATGTCAAGAAGTACTACGACCCAGCAATGGGTATACTCGCTCAGCTGCAAAGCATTGCCCCCAAGCTCGTACAAACAGTCATCTAGCTCAATAAATCTTCTTCCCAAAAAGGTGAAACCCACACAATGAAGCACATTGTCGAAATCTGAATGATTTCGATCCAAAGACCAGCACACAAGAAGGGTTTCCAAAACCGTAGAAAACTCTCCAAATCTATTTTCTCAATAAACAAGTGTAAGAATGATCCTAGACTCCTCCTATCCCCTTTTTTTATACTTCTAACTTGAGCTTTATTTTCTTCTCTTATGAATGTGGAATAATGTTCCCTTGATTATTTTCCACCCTATCCCATGGGAACTCAATTAGGCTATAGTGGAATTCTCTCTTAGAGAGATTAGGCAGATGGGAACACTACATGGTGGGACCAGATGTGATTCAGGAAATGGAATATCAGATGCGAACTATAAAGAAAATTATTAAGGAAGCGCAAGACCGACAAAAGACTTATGCAGATGCGCATCGTATAGACAGTAATTATGAGGTTGGTGATAAAGTGTTTTTGTGGGTGAATCCGCATAAGAGTTTGATTAAGTTTGAAAAGGGTGTTAAACTCTCTCCAAGGTTTGTGGGACCTTTCGAAGTTATAGAAAAGAAAGGACTCGTGGCTTACCGACTATCGTTACCTGATTCTTTGGGCCATATGCACGATGTGTTTCATGTGTCAGTTTTACGTCATTATATTTCAAATCCGTCACATGTAATTGATTTGAGTTCATTGAAGGTATTGGACGAGGGTTCTCTCATAGAGGAACCAATCTACATATTGGACCATCCCACTCAACCGCTAGGACGTCGATTGGTCGATCAGGTCAAGGTCCACTGGGACAGTTATAGTCCACATTATGCCACTTGAGAGGACGTACATCAGATGCGTCAGCAGTTTCCATATTTATTTTGAAGCTAGATACATAGATTAGTATCAAATATATATTTATTGTTTTCATTATTAGACTGTACAAACTTCGGGACGAAGTTTAAAACAAGAGAGGGTGTATGTAACATCTAGATTTCACTAAATATTTTTTTCATAACACTGGATTATTCTTTGAGGACACTTGTGTGCAAGTGATCCAGCTAAACATGGTACTACATGATTAACGGATTTGGTTTATGAGTTAAAGTTGAGGTTATAATTGAGTATTGAAATTTGATATGTTATTAATATTGATGTATAGCATTCACATGTATTATGATGAGGTTCACTGAGTGTGCAAAAAACATGACACAATGAAGATGTTAATGGCATCGAAATAATACCTTGAACTCCAGATTGAGTTAGAGAGTGGACTATTGACTTTGATTATGAGTACTTGATTTGTTACGCATGTATTATGATGATGATTTCAGTTATGGATTTCATGTATAAGAGTTATTAATATTATTTTGTCCATGGATGCAGGCATGGTAACGCTTGCTAATCTGACTCACATATAGAGTAAATGGGTCATACACAAATATCAAATAGATTAGGGAGAGGTGTGGCAGCGTCCCTATCACAGCCTAATAGCGCTTTCGTCGTGACTTGAAATGAAAGTTAACGACTACCTTGTTCCTAAGAGGTTCACAATGTCGTGAGGGCACACTGAGACAGTCGCTCATGAGGATTTTTGAGGGGCGTGCAATAAGGCGGATTCTTTATTCCTCAGTAAACCCTTTGTCTCAAAAAAAGTCGACAAGTGGAGTATTGACTCCAAGCGTATGACAACTTCCAAACTAACTCAAAAGCGAATAACAGAAAGAATGATGAGTGACACCTTGGAGCAAAACACTTGTTTGAAGCAAAACGTCATTACTACATCACTTGTGTGAAGCAAAACATCATCACTTAATAATTTTAGTTCAATGTGTAAAGCATAATCGTCACGCTTGTGTAAAGCATACTCGTCACACTAATGATCAAATTGAACGAATTTTAGTTCAATGTGTAACACATGTCTACATCTCGTTTTTGTTTTTTAATTGTAGAAATGCAGGCGGAAACTAAAAAAATGCTACTTGTTCTGGTATAGAGAGTGAGCGAATGACCAATCAGCATAAGCAAATGCTTAATTAGGTCCCGGCCTTAACATTGTGTACCAAAAAATTCGGAAAGCCACGGAATCCTTCTGAGTACCGGTTTATATTTGCTTACAAGTTACAGCCGTACTTTGCTTATGGTAGTGCCACGCCTGATACATTCTTCAACTCGACATTCATATGAAATGAAACGTAATGGACCGAATTAAACTAAAAATGTAAGTGATCAAACTTAATTAAATTAAACTAAATAGAAACGCTATTGGGAATTCCTTTGCCAGTGAGTCCTCCTTTTCGACTTAGATCAGAAGTGTTTGGATAAAGCAAAGTATACGGAACTTGAGCAGGGCCAAATCTGTTCTTTAACTTATCTGCATCTTGGTTTCTCTCTGATATATTCTTCTCTATCTCTTTCAACTTTGCACCAAAACGTTCAAAGGCCTCTGTCACACGTTCATCCTCACTCCATTCACTTGTGGCTCTTTGACCCAGATATACCTCGTCTGTTGAGTGATTCGATAGGATTTCTACCAGGACCATGCCCAGGGTCGTTTGAAATCGGCTGCTAAATGTTCCGAGGAAAAACAAGTCCGGATTCTCCACCAGCTCTGAGAATTCTTGGGACCCTTCTTCTGGAATGAACCTTCTGCTAATGCTGGGCCGATTAGGCATGTATCCGCCGTAAGGGTATTGCCCGAAATTAACTGCAGCGTGAAGAGCCGAGGCCACCCATATAATTGTCGTTAATGCTTTTTCAACTTCTTCCACGGTCTCCATTCTATACCACCATGGTTCGTCCTTCTTGTCTCCGTGACCAACATTTCTGATTTCGGTCCACCATGCTTGAAGCTCTGTATCAGATTTCACTGCATCATCATTATGGTAGTACAAAGAAAGGWACTCCTTAACCCATGAATCTATTGCGAACCATATCTCCAATCCATCCACAGCATAAGGRTAGTCTTCGATCATCAGCTTCAGTCCGTGGGGCATTGATGAGTCCACCACTGCCATACCCCTGTCGCCAGTAGCCACATATAGGTATTATATTAATCAAAATTCAAATGGATGACCACAGATCAAACTTACATTTCAGTCTTTATTGATTATAATTACCTTTTGAGGRGATCTGCAGGTAATCCTTGTTCGTCAAACCTCCAGTCCTTGTACACTACGGCAGACATCTCCATGGCATAYTTTCCWGGAAAGACTGTTCTTTCAAGAAAGCCTCCGGCATTTATAAGAATTTGGCGAGCCAAAGCATTGATGTTCATGGTGTCGCGGAAATGGGGACTCAGTAGCTTGTGAACGGGATGCATCACACTCAGCTGTCTGTTGGTAGCAATAACAAATGGTTCCGTGACTGCATGAGTCTTAAGCCTGCAAAATCCGATTATTACTCTGGACCCTATATATATAATTATATTGTAAATACTAAAGAGATTCTGCATGTATTCTACTAGTGGCTAGTTAGATTTTACCAGTGACTGATAAGCTGATGATATCCAGAATCATTAATGGCTACGTAGGCTTTAGCGAGCTGCCATAGAGCTCCTTGTCCGCCTTCGTCTGCTGGAGTAAACACCTTCCGAACACTTTCCCGGCCTTGATCTGAAGGGGGTAGGCTCAGCTCGATTGCAACGGGTCTTAATGTGCCATCCTTCTTAAGGAAGAGAATTGTGCGAGAAGCATATATCTTGGTAGAGAGACTGTTTATTCGATTCACATAAGGTGTGACGGCCTCATGGTGGTCCAAAATGAACAGTTTATTGTCGTCCAGGGCCTGAAAATATCATGTCAATATATATATATATATATGAATTTTATTGCAGATCAAAAAAGCCAGACATTAGCACACTTACATTAAGGAACTAACATTGAGTTGAGTCATACCTGCTCCACGGTTAGCCCGTCGAGATTCGTTTCTACATGTGAAGCAGTGATAGAACTGAGCTGAGGACCATACATGTCCGGGTCCAGTTTACTTTTTGGAGGAAAACTCTGTCAATTCAATCATTCGTAACATTCAAATTTTGTAGCCTACGCGTCATTAAAAAACCTACCTACCTTCCTGATCTTTCTATGTCCTTTTTGATGATAACCCTAAACTATAACGAAACTAGAGGGAGAGGCTACTGCTTTGCTAATTACTTGCAGTCTCTGTATAATAACCGGATCGAGACCTGCCACCATCTGGCGCGCAAACTCTTCGTCCTTCCTCCAAGCAAATTCGTCAGCTGCGCCCATTAAATCCATTTCTACCAAGTTGAGCTATCCAGAATCTGGTGGAAATCTAGCACCTAATAAGAGCATTCAGTAACGAGTTTACAATAGCAGTACTTACTGGCAACTACTTGAGGGAGGGGAAACTTGTGCAATTTTTGCCTGTCTGTTGTGAGGAACTCCTTGATGAGCTCAAAAGGAATGAGATGCTGGGCAGCATCGAGAATTGGATTGTTGGGCAGCTTTATCCCATCAGAGTAGAGTTTCATAATGTCTTCAAAAGAGTCGAATTCGTTCGTTGAATCGAAGAGAGATTTGAGCTCTTGTACCAAGAATTGCACGACTGACTTGAGGGAATACGCCAAGAGATCAGACAATTTCAGATGCCCGAAACGTTCATCCCGTGGGACGTAGATGTTGAGGCTGTCGTGTAATGGCAATCTTCTTTCAGTTGAGGGGTCTGTCATTAATAAACGCCGGCCACAAAATTAGCCATTTTACCATGTCTCATCACCAAAATGAACAAATTGGGATTGTGAGTTGTTCTATAAATTGGCATTACAACTAAACTCACCTTTTTTTGTATGAGGACGGCCCGTTCTGCCCCTCCGGGGGTATGGAAACTGTTGAGATCCTCCCAGCACTGGCCGGCTGAGGTGCACACCCATGTCCGGTTCTCCCAGATCATTGTAGAAATCGTAGCCATAAACTCTGTCACACTCCTTCCTCTCAGTCTCTGTCATTCCATCGTATTCGCCTCTCAGGCTTATGAGCTCCTCATTCCTCAGTTTTATGAGCCCAGAAGGACAATTTGCAGGGAGATAGCTCTACAGATCATTACAATATAACGCAGTTAGTAGCCCATAAATTCGTTTCCTAACAAAAACAGTGTGCCCGATCTGATAGATGAGATGAACAACATGCTTACCCGATTAGAGAAAAAGACACGGCCTCTATTGTATGCAGAGGCGGGATACACCCACGAGTTGCAGTTGAARTGAACATGATTAGGAACTTGAAGAGTGAGTGAGTTGAGGAAGAACTCGTGAGCATGCGAATTAGTGATGAAGAATGCTCCGGGGGTTCCGAAGTTGGAGTCCCAGTCGAACTCKATACCATAGCTGGTCTGGCCAGGGAGAACTCCTTCATGAGTAGAGATCCAGTTCTGCAGATACGCATTCTCGCTTAACTTTGCACTTCCGTTGCCTGCAGACGAATTTAAAGAAATTAGATGAAACTTTGGTGAAATCTCTGCTAAAACAGTATTAAAAAGTGACCCAAAAATAAAAACTAAGATTGAATGAATAAGSTCGTCCAATCAACACCCACTGGAATCGRTCTGAGATGTGCTGACAAGCTGCAATGACACTTTGCTCCCGAGGAAGTCTTTGAGATTGTCTCTGACGTCTGCMGTGAAATCCTTTAAATCCAAAACACTTTTCTTCCGAATTACCACAAATCCTTTAATTTTGTGCTGTCCAGACGTAGGCTTGGGATTGTGGCCAAACAGCTCTGCAAGTTTATTAATGGTGGGTGGGTGTCTAACTCCATCATGACTGCGCTCATAATGGGAAGAGATGGGAGGGAGATGTTTGCATACAAATGTAAACATAGTGATATTTTATGGTGGTGGAACAGAGAGAGGAGGAAGATGGTATACATGTAAGGTATAATAACACTACCGTTGTATAACGGGATGCCTCCTCCAAATGCGGTTGTCGTATTATACACCACGTGCAAAACTCTGACTTCTCCCGGTGGAATGGTAAGACTTGGTTTTTCTCCGGCGAAGGCAGCGGCGATGGCAATGGCAGTGGCTACGAGTAGAAGCTTATCACAGCTGGCTTTCCTGTTAATGGATTTTCATAGGAGTGCGTTAAGTTAGTTCATCGTTTCTTTTTTTATTTTTTCAAGTTTACTGGATGTATGTACACCATACCTGTATGTATACCATACCGGGTAAGGGTAGTATACAGTCAAATGATTGGATTGGGTGGAAAGGATCTTTTATCCCATAAATAATAAATAAGGGGGTTTTATATACTAATTTAGTGTGACTTGGTTATAAATTTAAAAATAAATAATTATTATTATTAATATTGGATAAAGATAAATCTATGTGAAAGTAAAGTTTACACCTTCTTCTATTCCATTAACTCTTTATTACTGATGCGTAAGGCCGAGATCCTCTAAATAAAATTAATTATTATAATAAATACGTATATTTCAACGGAGATGTCCCTTAAATAATGGTGAGACAGGCCATCAAACTTTAAAAATTGCCATACAGAATCTCACAAAATAATTTAGCAGTCTATGCGAAGAATTAATATCGTATCTTAATTGAAGATGACGTAATATGGGATGAGCCACTACTTCAATATTACGCCAGAGTTTTGGGACCTCAAATTCTCAAATGTTTGTGTTAGTTTTTATTAATTTGTTATACCCATTTTGGATTATAGTATGTAGGGGTGTTGGGACTTCCAATTTTCAATGTTTGACTTATTTTTATTAATTTGTTATATTTATAAGTGTATGGGATTATAGTTATGTAGGGGTGTTGGGACTTGAAATTTTCAATGTTTGTCTTAGTTTTTATTAATCTGTTATATCCATAAGTGTACGAGATTATAGTTATGTAGGGCTGTTTGTTATTAGTAATTTTTTTTCTTGTAGATGTTATGATGGATAGTTAGTGGAATACTTTTTTGAAATAAGAAAATTTTTTGAACAAATTAAAAAAATCCAGCACACAAAAGTAATGATAACAATTTTAAATTCCTTAGGTTGCATAAATAAGTTTATATTGTAAAGAGTAGCATTGTTATAGTCACATTAATATTAAGAATTTTGATAAATTTGGTTTGGTTTATGAAATTTATGGAAACTATATATTTGAAAAAATTGAGCAAAACTTTATTATTAAATTATTTTCCAAAATTTATTATAGAAAATACTTTATCAATAACTTATTTTCCAAATTTACATGCATCTTAAAAACTCTCTAGTTTTACATTTTTCTTATTAATTCTCATTAAAATTTGTTATTTAATATTTTCTCATTATCTTAGCTTATACTTATCATAATCTTAAAATTTGTTATTTAATATTTTCTCATTCTCTTAGCTTATACTTATCATGTTCTGGACTTTGATCACTTCTTTTCATTTTTCCATTGGTATCCTCCATTCTTGTATTACTTTTTTCAGGCATTTAAATTATTTACTTAACTGTTATTATAATGATTATTATAGTAAACCTAAATTAATTTCAGGTTAAAGTCATTCTAGTGAAATTTAAATTATTTATTTAATTATTATTATAATGATTATTTTATTAAATCTAAATTAATGTTAGGTTAAAGTTGTTCAAAGATAGTTTCAAATTGAAGTTTTTTAAGTGAAAATTTGGTATTTTTAAATTGCAAAATATTGTTTAGAATGTACCCATATCAAATCTCAAATCTTAAAATTTGATTTAGGAAGTACAAAATCAAACTTAGAAAAATCCAATATCAAATCTTTGGTTATTATTTTACTTAATTAGTTGTTAACTTTTTTCATAGTCGTATACTTTCATAACAAAGCACAACTCATTAATCACACTTTGAAAATAATAAATAATTATTAGATTTAAAATAATCATCATATGCAAATCAATATTTTCATATTCAATAATCATTATATTAAATATAGAATATATCAAACACTTTAATATGGAAAATATCAAACACGTTTAATAATTATAAAAACTTTTGTATATTTATATTTCAAAACTCTCTTAAAAAAATTAGAAATTTTCAATCACATTTAATATATATCATTCAAATCTTTTAAAATAAAATGCACTAGAGTATTCATTATCTACAGAGACTCATCATAACATATTTTTTTTTCTTGGAGAATTATGTTTCTACAATCATAAATGCTACTAAATATAATGTTTCAAAAAATTAACCCAAATTATTTAATATAACCACAACTTCTTAATTGAATTTGACATTATTGCACTTTTCATAAATCATATTTAAGTGTGACATAAAATATTTCAACATAGTGAAAACTATTAAATACATAACATTTATATATAATGGATTTCTATAATTGAGATTACAAATAAATACTTATAAAAAATTTCATTAATTGACTTTTATTTAGATGGAAATATCAAAAGTACTACTGAATTTATCATTATTTTATTAGCCATATAAAACATTGTTTCCAGTTTTTTTTATCATAAGTATCCCATCAATAACACAATGATAGCCATAATCAATTTCATAGTTCCCTTCATTCTTAAAAATAAAAATGTTTCTAGCATCATAAGTATCCTTAAAAATCTCTCAAACTTTAATTAAAGGTTTGAGATATGCATTTAGATTTCCAACACCAACATGACCCTCTCCAAACAATTTTGTGATAGATTAATTTTAAATTATTCAATTTTCAACAATATTGATTCAAATAAAAATGACAAAAAGTTCATTCATGTCCACAAACCAACTTAAAAATTACTAAAATACTATTAAAATAATCTTTAAAATTAAATATTTATACTTGTATGAAACATATAATATAACCAATGAATTGTTTAATAAATCTCTTATATCTACAAACAAATACATTAATATTGGTATGTGTACATTGTAATATTAAATTAAATAAATTAATATGAATATGGTATGTAATTTTTTAAAAATAATATCATTTACATATGAGATATAATTATTATCATCACTCTTATATTGGAAATATTGAGATAATAATATATCAATATAGTAATATTGAAAAATTGGAAATATTATTTAACAATATAAAAAAATATATATTAAATTAGCAATTAAAATAGGATTTTTAACTAAAGATGAGAGTGGTTTTGAATATTTTAACCAATGCCTTATCTTTGGATTGGTTACAAATGATTAAAAAGAACAAAATAAATTCATTTCTATCTCTTTAGTATGAACCATCAAATGTCCAACTTAATGAGATTTTGAAGAAAATGCTAGTGTCTAGTGAATGATAATGACCTTCATCTATAAACAATATATTTGATTTTTGATATCTATGTCCATATTTTATAAACACATATTCCAATCATTTTTTATAAATATATGGTACTCTCCCTATGTGTAACCTAAATATGCATATCATAGGTATATCATAAGGAAATGTCAAAATGCTTATGTGAAACATTATTAACATTAGGACTAAACATTCTTGAATAATAATGATCATAGTTATACACAAAATCAATTTATATATAGTGTGGTGTTTTTTTTTTTTAAATCCTAAAACTCCAAACATAAATCTCTCTACTCTCAACATCAATACTTACTACATATAAAACCATAAATATAAATATAAATATAAAATATAAATAATCAAATTAAAATAGTTTTAATAATAAATATGTAATTAGAGTAAATTGTTACTCGAAATGATGAATACACCACAAAATAAAACCATGATACAAGATACATAAATCATTAAATAATTTAAAAAATCATAGTGGATAAGTAATGAAATATGCAATTAATATAAATAACAGTTGCTTTGATACATATATTAAGAGAATTAATCAATTAAAAAGTTGAAATGATGAAGCAGTCAATTGCATTTTGGTCACAACTTATGCATTTTTTCCTTGTATTTAAATTGATTGTATTAGTTATGATTTAGATCCCAAGAATTAATCAATTAAAAAGTTGAAATGATGAAGCAGTCAATTGCATTTTGGTCACAACTTATGCATTTTTTCCTTGTATTTAAATTGATTGTATTAGTTATGATTTAGATCCCATTTTGAGAAGTTTTGACAAAATAAAATAAAAAATCTATTTTTATTATTAACAACTTATTCTTTAATGAATCTAGGTGAATATGTTCAAAACAACGTTTTGTGTTATATATTACATAATATATTTTCTAAATATTTTGAAAAATTTATAGAAAATGCATTATATTTTCTACAGTTCACTAATTTAACTAGAATAATGACTAATTTAACTAGAATAATGGATTGGCAATCAAGTGCACTAAAACTAAAAGGTTTTACTCCTTAAATTATTAAAAGTTATTTTAAAGAATAATTTTTAATGAATATTATTTATAAATAAAATAAATTTAAAAACTATTACTCTAGTGTAGTATCTCTAATCTAAATATATCTCTTTGTTTTTTTCTAACATGGAACTATCTTTTTCTAAAGATTTTCACTTTTATCACTAAATTTTGAAGAATATTGATTCAATATACAATTACATGTGGATTTCCTTTCCCAATTATCTTCTTATCATTGGGGGATTTGAATTTCCATTCTTAATAGAATATCCAATATTGATTCAATATACAATTACATGGTTTTTTCCTTCCCCATTTATCTTCTTATCATTGGGATTTGAATTTCCATTCTTAATAGAATATCCACCACCTTTATTATGTCAATTGGATTTTCCATCCTTATTAGAATCTGATTTGAATTTCTATTCTTAACAGAATATCCACCACCTTATATTGGTTAACATCTTCTTGTGAATCATTGTAATAACTAAATAATTAGTGATTGAAAAATAATTAGTTAAAAAAAAAAAATGATAATCAATATAAAAATTATCATTTAAAAATAATAGTATATAAGTTTTATGTAGAATTTAGCATAGCATATCTCTTTGTTATTCATGTACATTTCTTAATGAAATATTTCCATGATTAAAATTAGTCATTTGCTTCTATTTTCACATAAAGAAACAATTCCACATCCAAAATATCCCTCTAGATAAGGTATAAATGTCAACTAAATGTTATCCTTGAAGTGTTGGATCCTTTCTTTTGCAAACATATTCTTTCAAAAGCAAATTGAAATCCTTACAAGTTGGTATATTAGGAAGTGGTAAATTTGAATGTTTTCAATCCATTTTCATATGAATAGTAGGGGTAGTCTTATATTTTAATCAAATTTTTCAACATTATATAATAAATAACCTTTAGATAGATCATTTAATCATGTGTAATGATCAGATATTATATTACATCTATCTTAGTATTTTTTAGTATTGAGTGAATTTTTGCTTCATTATCTTAGTCTTTTTTAGTATTGAGTGAATTTTTGCTTCATTATATATGCTATATAGGTATCAACTAAAAAAAATGTTATGTATTTGAACCACCAAAAATAATAATTTAAGGATGTTGATGTTTTTCCATTTAGAAACATAACAATTCATATCAATAATAACAAGTTCATCAAAGAGAGGTTGAAAGGATCTAATTACATTCAATGTGTTACGTGATATATAGGGATTATTCAATAAAGAGGGTATATCCACATAGGTCGAACACCTTAAGGAAACCGCTCACAAAAATAGATCAAATATTAGTACACCAATGTATTACATCGTTAAAACCCTCAAAGATGAAACAGTCCATGACCCCATCCAACACAACAACCTGAGGCATTAATGCAAAACAAAAATAATTTGCATATGAGTTTCTTACAATCAATCATGTGAATGACCCTCCATGCTCTTTAAATAAATCACGGATGGATCAAGTGTTAATATTTGGATCATCCATCTATTATTTTATTTGCTACAATGTCCAATTTTTCTTTATCCATGTCACTCAATTGTCTAAAAACAATTAGAGTCGTATTTTTTTGTTTTATTCTTAATGAGGTTGTCCTAATTGATTTTTTTAGGTGAGCATGATAATGAACCACTTTTATCCCAAAGGGGTTGGATACAATGGTGGAAAGCAAGGAGTTTTTCACCGTTGGGCAATGTTCAATTCTCATGGGGGATTTACCTGGAGCCATGGGGGCACCTTGATGTAGTGGTCGAACGTGTGGTTACACCCATTGATACTATCTTAAATGGTGTCATGACCCATGCACACATAAGTGGATAAAATCACACCCCCATTTCCTCCAATTTTTTCACCCCAGATGGGGTGACATATGCCCAGCTGGAGACCGTTAGCATCCATGCAGCCAGGGGAGTTATTACCCCCAACCCTCATCCAAACCTCCAAACCATTTGAATGACAGGCTCTTGCGCAGTAGTTATGGTAGTGTGTTGTTCCACCACTGGGAAGTTAATGGATCCTCATGTGAACTAGAGTTGGAGTACTGAAGCAGGTACTCGACCTCGGGTTGGTGTCACTTTTTCTTTCATGGCGCCCCCCACATTCATTTTTCCGACCTCTATGAAGGTAAGAGCCCTTGGGCATTCCGTCATTCTCCATATTCAATTGGCTCTCTGGTTCTTTTTGTTTTCCACGTCTTCCTACTATGGACACTCTCACATGGCCTCCTTACCTTTGTTGGTCACCCTACTCAGTTTCCATTTCACCAGTGCTGCTCCTCTAGCCTGGTTTTCGCCTCCTTGCCCCAATTTTTATTGTAATCCCTCCACCATGCCAAGAGAGAATGGAAAACCCAAAAGAGGGCCATTGTACTCCAACTTTATTCCATGCTGCAACCACCCTGACCCCTCGTAGCCATCCCCTCTGACTGTCATCTACCCCAAAAGGGGCCAGAATTGCACTAAGTCTCCTCCACCCTCCCCTTATGCATAGCACTTGCCTCCATCCCTCTCTGATACTATGCATGATTCTGTAATTTTCCCTGTGGATGAAAAAACTCCTCCTCTTGAGTTGTAGCCTTTGGAAGCCCTACCTGAGCCTTGCATCGTCACCAGGCCCCAGGCCCGGCCTCTGGAGCAAGGAAGTTGCATGGTGCAGGAAGAAATCCCCCCCAACTGATTGACAGAGTGGATAGTTAGGAACACAACCCCTGGGTTGGACAAGGAAGAAATTCCACCGACGGATTTTGATATGGACACAACTCCTCACTCGGACATGGATGGGAAAATTGATCAGCCTATTCCCAATCCTCGTCATTTTTTGGGCAACCACCTTCAATTGATCTTTGATATGCGACGAAGCCTGTAGGACCAAATTCATAATCAAAGAATTCTTAGTCAATGAATCGACCTCTTGTTTGACTCCCTGTCGAATGCGCCGGAGAAAACTCGTTGTCTAACTTGCGAACAAAGGTTCTTCTTCACCTACAACACTGATGGAGGCCTAGGTTTGCCAAATTTCTAGCTTCTCTCTCTTTTTGCATATCAGGAACCAACTTCAACTTTTTTCAATTTTGTTAAATTTTCTGATGTATGGCAACAACCATGGTAGATACATTCTCTGGTGCATGACACCAGACATGTCTTATGTCTGAAACATGACATTTTTCACATTGAATTCTGAAATTACAGTTATGATTTCCCAGTGTTTTTGCAAGCCACTCGTTTTGATTTCCCTGATGTAGCAAAATAGGTGGAAAGCAAAGAACATTATAATGTTTTGATGCTTTTAAAATAATATATATTTTTCCTCTTTTATTTACAAAAAAAAAATAATAACAAACCACTTTTATAATATTTAAAAATTATTCACTATTTTTCTCATAAATCATTTGATGTCAACACAAGAGTCAAGTTATCTTTCAAGGTTTCCTTGCTTGAAACATCAAAAATATCAAACACTCACTTTGCAAGTTTTACAAAATAATACGTTTAAAGTTTTAAAAGAAAATTAAATAAATATTTTATCATGGTGGAGAATAGTTCTACAAAATAAGATTTATGCCAATCATTCTTCTAAGCTAGTGTGTCCCTTCCATGGGTAGCTTGGTCTATTAATATATAAACATTTCTCCCTTGAAGGGAATTCCGGCCCATTCCTTGTT
>SNQJ01S0073055.1:25095-37787 GCA_010110895.2 Picea sitchensis | reverse complement strand
ATGTTGTTTGTAAGTACCCTACTTACGACAAAGAAATGTACTCCATTGTGCAAGCCTGCCGCCAGTGGATACATTACATTCTTGGGAAGGAGACAATCATCCACATTGACCATAATCCATTGCAATTCATGCAGACACAAGGAAAATTACATAATGATCACCATCACAAGTGATCCACATACTTGTAGCAATTCCACCTCAACATCAAGTATAAAACAGGAAGCACCAACCGCATCGTTGATTGCCTCAGTAGACCGCTAATCACGGCACTCACCACGGTGCTAGAATCTTGCGGCCATGAGACCTTTGGATGGCCCCAACTGTATGAGACAGACCGGGACTTCGCCACCACCTACCAAATCTTGGGTGCAAATGCAGTTGTCAATAATTTCAATATTCAGGATGGGTTGTTATGTTTTCTAGGCCATATTTGTGTTCCCTCAAGTGAGCGAGTGAAGCTAATCTAAGAATCCCACTATAGTCAGGTGGTAGGACACTTTGGCGTCGAAAAGATAGTGGTGATGCTACAAAAACATTTCTACTAGCCAAAACTTTGACATGAGGTCAGCAAGTATATCAGGTCCTGCAATGCATGTGTTATTTCCAAACCGACCACTAAGAAACAGGGCATGTACACCCCTCTTCCTACTCCTGACAGGCCATGGGAATCCATCTCAATGGACTACATGTCAGGCCTCCCATCCACCAAGCAGGGAAACAACTGTGTTTTTGTGGTTGTTGATCGCTTTTCTAAGATGGTGATTCTGGTTGCCTGCAAGAAGAGAATCACAGTAGAAGCCACTGCCAAGATCTTCTTTGAACGAGTCCTCAGTCTGGGTACATTTTGGAATCCCAAAAACCATTGTCTCAAATCAGGACATTCGATTTCTCATCACATTCTGGTCGAGCCTCTGGTCACTGTTGGACACCAAGCTCACCAAATCCACGACCTTCCACCCCTAGACAAATGGTTAAACTGAGGTCGTTAAACGAATGATCGTGCATATCCTGCGCATGTATAATTCCAAGCACCCTCGCACATGGGATGAGAGTATTCCTTATGTCGGCCAGCATAGCTACAACTGAGCCCTGCATAGCTCAACCGTCCACAGCCCCTTTCAGGTGGGGTTGGGATTCCAACCATTGGGTCCCATAGATGTTGCACTTCCCCTTGCGGTCACCTCATTCGACTCATCTCCTGCTCCAACTGAAGCTGACAAAGCCACCCAATTCATTGAGTGGATCCATCACATCCACCAAAAGGTTCAGGATATCCTACATAAGTCCAATAACAAGTACAAGCAGCGCCATGATCAACATCAGGTGCCACATAAGTTTTAGGTGGCCAACAAAGTTTGGTTGCACTTGCAGAAAGAACGTCTTACAGGACCCCATAGGAAGCTTCTCCCACTCTGTTATGAGTCATACACCATCACCAAGGTTGTGGGGGATAATCCATTTGAGGTCAACATTCCTCTTTTCCTTGGTCTGCACCCAGTGTTGAACGTGGACCTCCTTCGGCCTTATTTCCCACCATTATTGGACACCTCAGAAGTAGCAGAACAGTTAACACCAACAGAGCTCAACCCCAACTGCATACAACAGGAATCTAGTGATCAGATTGTGGACACACAGATCAAGGGCACTCAACAGCAAAGGATCCAGCTTTATTGAGTCATCAAAGCAGGGAAGCTCCTGCACCAAGGCAAGTGGCTCACCCGGGGCCAAATTCAACAAAAATTTCCTCATCTGATGGGGAAACTCAACGCAATGGAGACCATTGCTTCCTAAGGAGGTAGAATTGATCCAGGTGGATATTGATGGCCACCCACCTTTTCCAACTGGCTCAAAACAACTTTCTGACAATTTTGGTAATTTACTATTTTTAGTAGTTTTTCAGGTCTTGAACTTTCGAAGTCGTTTTGAGGTCTTAAACGATGTTTTTTGGACATCTACCGATCGAAAAATATCTTCATGATGTTTTCATCAATAGTTGTATTCCTCGGATAGATATTTCCAACGAGCTATCGTGCGCCCCAAATGGAGATTGTATGCCAAAGTCACACCCCTGGGAAGTTGATACACCAAACTACCCAAAACGGGGTCCACAAAACTGTTGGTTTTTCATCTTCTGGGGTTAGGGTTTTGGATTTTGTGTATTGTAAAAAGTCCTTCAGAGCCTCATTGTAATGATTTTCTTGCGAATGAGTGCAGTCGTCACATCTCTTCTCAAAGATAAGCCTCCACCATTCCAGCCAGCTTGTTTTCCGTTGCATTTTACAGTTTCAGCTTATTTCCTTATTGAATAGAAAACTCGTTTTATTGTATCTCTATTATTTTTTGTTAAGTGTTTGTTAATAATCTGTAGTCATTTCATTCTTCTCATAAAATCTAGATCACTCCTATATGAAAATTCCTCCTCCCTTCTACTTGGAAACAATATATGTGTCATCCTTATTCCTTCTACCCGCAAACAATATGTGGAGGAGTTGCAAACAATATATGTGTCTTCTGCCTTCTACCTGCAAACAATATGTCAAGGAGGGAGAGATTCAAGATGTCCCTATTGTGCTTTCCACTGTAGATCACTTACCCCTCTCCGTAATTGGGATCGATGGGAGCTCGGATGCTTATTCCTTTCTCTTCTTGGGCCTTTCTCTTCTTGGGCCGTGTTGGCATGGGAGCTACTGGCTCTCAATCAAGCTCTATGGCCTCCCCCTTCATTTTTTTCTTTGGGAAGAGAAAGAAGCTTCCCTCATCCATGGCCTTTGTCTCCTTGTCTGCATGAGTCAAGGTAAAAGGTCACTTAAATATTTTTACACAGTGAAATCTATTAGATGAAAATGACGCTGAAACTTAGCACTTTCCTAAGGTAAATTTCCATGTTTTTTAAACTAATGCAATAGAATTCTTGTAGGGTTTAATATCTAAAGTATTTTCTAGATTTGTCTTAGATTACACATATTTAATAACTAACCCTTTCTAACACTAAAATTTTACTACAGTCGATAGTATGTTGAGTAAACATATAGCTTAAGGCTACATTCATGATAAGGAATGCGGAGTATCTACCTTAATGTTAGAGCATATTAAAAGATGCTAGTTCGAAGTCGAAAGAATGAGATTTGGTACTTATCGCCTGACCATTTAAGCACTTCTTGCNTGCAATTTTATACAGAGTGGTAACCCTGCAAAAAAAAACAAGTGTCAATATATTTGGTTATCATGACTAAAAGTCGGAGCAACGTCTGCATTGTTGGTGTATCCCTTGTTGTAAGGGCATGCCTCACTCTCGATCCCACAGGCTTACCCTCTCCAATTCTCATGGGACCTTTTCACCATAACTTTACGCGCAAGGATGTATTGATGGTGTTATCACATATAGTTTTGAAGGGAAGCAGGTTGTCTAAGTTCACGGCCTGCACAAGAAACGTCAAAGCGCAGCATTCAGAGCAGTCCATTTCGGGCTCGAAATGCAAGCAACAAGAGAGATCATCTTCACTGGCGGACATTCTTGAGAATATCAGATCGGCGATTCACGGGAATCGGGGGTTCGAAATATTGTTAAAGTTGTTTTTCAAAAGGTTTGAAGTCCTGAAACCTGAAGTGAGCATGAGCCGTCTGATTCGAAGAGACGCGTGGCACCAAATCTGAGCTACAGAGAAATTCGTTGCAGGATTTTCCAAGTAAAAAGCGTCGAAGTGCCCGAAGTCCCGAAGTGCCCAAAGTCCCAAAGGCCTGAAGCGCCGAAGTGCCCGAAGTCCCGAAGTAAGTCTCAGCCTTCCGATTCAAATGGACACGCGGCACCAGATATAGAGCTCCAGAGGAAAGCGAAGGGGAAAAAGCGAGATTTGAGTCTTGTTTTTCCTGGAGCCCGAAGACCCGAAGGGATATTAGCCTTTAATCTAGGAGCCACGCGTCGCCAGATATTTAGCTCTGGGTAAAAGTTAATAGAAGCTAGTGACGTGGTTGAGACACCGTCTCCTTCCATAAATAGAAGGCCAGAAAAAGTACCAACCATGAAGGCAAACTATCAGCCCAGATTGACAGAAATTGTGTCTGACAAAAGACTACATGGGCAGTCTGACTAGCATCTGCATGCATAGCCTGACAGAGAGGCTCGTCGATGCAAAAAAGTGAACACATGACATGATCACGCCTCGGGCAGTTGGAGCCAGTTCTAAGTATAAATATGTATTTTTGATATTTTGTTATGGTCGTCAATTGGTTGATCAGAGCTCTACATTTTGTAATGTTTTGATGCCAAAATTGTTCTCTGGTTATGTATCGGATTTGAGACTTTTAGATTAATAAAAGTCAACCTCTTTTCATCTCTTTGTAAAACTTTTTCTAAAACACTTGGGCATGGAGTATCCAGTCAAGGGTTGTTATGTTGTTGTAATGTAGGTTTCATTGCAGTGGTATCATGACTAGTTTTAGTCAGCTTCCTTCTGATCTTTTTCCCTCTTACACTGAATGGCTCGGGCATGGAGGATCCAATCGAGTTGTTGTAGCTGCATGGTGATGTAGGTTTGATCATTGCACAATTATGACTGTGTTGTTTAGACATATTTTAGTGTCTAAAGCTTGAGCTTAAGAGTGATCTTGAGTCTGATTTTTTCTTCTCCAAGATGCTTGAAGGCCTGATGCCCATAGCAGTCTTGTCCACCTTTCTTACTAATTCTTCTCTCTTCTCACACTTAAACTCAATTCACTGACTGAATTTAGTTGTGGCCCTCACTTCCCTGTGCATTTCATGTCCAGTTCTGTGTTGAACATCATTCGTGTTTTGAGTTTTGGCCATTGACCTCCATCCATATTAACCAACATCCACCTAAACTATGATGGGTATTGGGCTTACCTCCTCTGCAATCGGGAGGTGACTTCTAGTGCTAATATTCATGGCATCATTGTCAGGGAACGAATTGAATATTTTTCCCTGGGATTGAATGACAAAGCTTATTGATTATGAAGGTGCATCAGAACTCAGTACATCAAATATTGCAACTGTGCACCTAGTGACTCCACTGTTTCGACTCCATTGTTTTGGTCATGGCTTCCAGAGGCAAACCCACACAGTTGCCTCAGGCTACACCTGAAACTTACCCAGAGAGGATTATCAAGAAATGAAATATTTCTCGTCAAGGCTTTAGCTATTGGCCCAGATTGAAAATCTCTCTAGAAGAACGATAATGACCAGATCTGGTTTTTGATGGTGAACAAAGACCAAACACCTTAAGAATGCATATCATTCACCTAGTGAATCCATGGTTAAAGGATCGATTAGTGACTCTACTGGTCTAAAATGGACAAAATTCTGGCTCAAAGGTTTGCTCCTTTTAATTTATTCTATGTTCCTAGTTTTCCAAATGGTGTTCCTACTATGGATGAATGGGGTGATTTTTTTCCCGTATTTAAAGAGCATAAAGAGGACAACCCTGCAAAGCATCTCCGTGAGTTTCATGAACTCATGCATCAATGGGAGATACATCATGAGGATGTATTATTAAATATGTTTGTGTTCCCATTAGCAGGAGATGCTCGTGAATGGTATCACTCCTTACCCCCTGCTTCTCATCCCTAGAAGAATTTCATGCAGCTTTCAATAAGCATTGTCAAAGGTATTATTCCTCCGAGTTAATTTTTCATAATTGTTGTGAAGAATATAAAGACTATGTTCAAGGTATGATTGTTTCAAATGAAATCTATGAGAATGAAATTTGTGAGGATGAAAGTTATGAAAGTTATGAGGAGGAAGGTTGTGAGAAGGAAGAAGATGCCCTGGTTGAATTGATGTGGCTGGCGAGGTCACTTTCTACGAGGATGGATAAATTGAAGGCAGATCATGTTCGTTGCTCTTTTGAAGAAATCGCAGAGGATTTTCTAGTCCTAGGAGTAGATGTTCTTGGCAGCCCTTCTCATGATCATGAGGTTCATGATTGCATAACCATAGAGGTAGCAGATTCTGCCCCTGATGCAACTACTGTCTCAGATTCAAGTGAAGAAATAGTTGTGTATTCAGATGAAGAGCAGCAAATCCCTGCATCATATTTTGATGACTCGGTGAGAAGCCAGCCTGTGTATGACAGCTATGAATCAGATTCTGAGATGGATATGAAGGATTTCAAAGAGTATGCAACAGATCCTTTTCCTTTATACATTAAGGAAAAACATCGTATGGAAATCAGCCATCCTGGGCCTACAAAAGACCAAGAGCAGAGCTTTCCCATGGGTCTTGTTTATGATGATTATGACTGATCCTTGGGAGAGCCATGAAGAGGAAGAGACAAAGGTGTAGTTTATATCCCACCCCGAGCCTGTAAGTGAGAAACCATCACCTGGGATCAATCAGCATGCATTAGTCATTCACTCACCTGATCTTACCAAAGATATCCAGTCGTGTGTGGGAATCTATGCGGCAGAGCATGTTTTTTGTCACCAACAAAACGGGTCTCTTCACTCATTCAATGAACCTGTAAGGGACTACATGGAGTTGATTTTCTTCCATGATTTGAAGCCTCCAAGTCTTAGCCCACCATTTCCATCTGGAGGAAAGCTGAAGGATGTAATCGTTCTGATGTCACGATTACATTATCTATTATCAATCACCAACAGAGTAAATGGTCTTCCAGTTAGGAAGTTACTTGAATGGATATGGTGGAAGTTTGTTTTCACCTAGCACTTTGTAAAAATCATTAGTCAGTGTACATAAATAATCTCCTGTGGAGCCCATGTCTTTTCCTGTCCTTTTTGGAATAGTGTGCTTGGCGGCATGTAGTCCTCACCAAGATGTTTTTTGAGCATGACTCCATAGCCCAATGCATAAGGCAACTGGAACTGCTTGTTCTTGGCAGCTCGTAGGGCGCATGCCATCCCCTATGGAGCCAAATGTTATCACATATAGTTCTCAAGGGCAGCAAGTTGTCCAAGTTCACGGACTGCACAAGAAACATCAAAGCACAGCATTCAGAGTAGTCCATTTCAGCCTCGAAATGCAAGCAGCAGGCGAGATCAGCTTCAACGCCGGACATTCCTGAGAATACCAGATCGACGGTTTGTGGGAATCGAGGGTTTGAAATATTGTTAAAATTGTTTGTCAAAAGGTATGAAATCCTGAAAATGGAAGTGAGCATGAGCCGTCTGATCTGAAGAGACGTGTGGCGCCAAATCCGGGCTACGGAGAAATTCGTTGCAAGATTTTCCAAGTAGAAAGCGTCGAAGTGTCCGAAGTCCCAAAGCGCCTGAAGTCCCAAAGCACCGAAGTGGCCGAAGTTCTGAAGTAGCCGAAGTCCCGAAGTAATTCTTAGCCATTCGATTCAAATGGAAATGCAGCACCAGATATAGAGCTCCGGAGGAAAGCGAAGGGGAAAAAGCAAGATTTGAGTCTTATTTTTCCCAGAGCCCAAAGACCCGAAGGGATCTTAGCCGCTGATACAAGAGCCACACATCACCAGATCTTTAGCTCCAGGTAAAAGTTAATGGAAGCCGATGAGGTGGTTGAGACATCGTCTCCTTCCATAAATAGAAGGTCGGAAAAAGGACCAACCATGAAGGCAGGTTGTCCGCCCAAATTGACAGAAATCGTGTCTGACAGAATATTGCATGGGCAGTCCGACTAGCGTCTACATCCACAGCCTGATAGAGAGGCTCGTCGATGCAAAGAATTGAACACATGACATGATCATGCCTCGGCCAGTTGGGGCTAGTTCTAAGTATAAATATGTATTTTTGATATTTTGTTATGGCCGTCAACTGGTTGAGCAGAGCTCCCTATTTTGTAATGTTTTGATGCCAAAACTGTTCTCTGGTTATGTATCGGATTTGAGACTTTTAGATTAATAGAAGTCGGCCTCTTTTCATCTCTTTGTAAAAATTGTGCTAAAACACTTGGGCATGGAGGATCCAGTTGAGGATTGTTATGTTGTTGTAATGTAGGTTTGATTGCAGCGGTATCGTGACCAATTTTATTCAGCTTCCTTGTGATATTTTTCCCTCTTACACTGAATGGCTCGGGCATGGAGGATCGATTTGTTGTAGTTGCATGGTGATGTAGGTTTGTTCATTGTGTTGTTATGACTGTGTTGATTGGACATATTTCAATGTCTTGAAGGTTTTCTCCTTTTAATTTCTCCTATGTTCCTGGTTTTCCAAATGTTTTTCCTACTATGGATGAATGGGGTGATTTTTTGCCCATATTTAAAGAGCGTAAAGAGGAAAACCCTGCAGAGCATCTCCATGAGTTTCATGAACTCATGCATAAATGGGAGATACATCATGAGGATGTATTATTAAATATGTTCATGTTTCCATTAGAAGGAGATGCTCGTGAATGGTATCACTGCTTACCCCCTACTAGCATCTCCTCCCTGGAAGAATTTCATGCAGCTTTCAATAAGCATTGTCAAAGGTATTATTCCTATGAGTTAATTTTTCATAATTGTTGTGAAGAATATAAAGATTGTGTTCAAGGTATGACTGTTTCAAATGAAAGTTGTGCGAATGGAAGTTGTGAGGATGAAAGCTATGAAAGTTGTGAGGAGGAAGGCTGTGAGGAGGAAGAATATGCCCTAGCTGAGTTGGCGTGGCTGGCGAGGTCACTTTCTAGAAGGATGGATAAATTGAAGGCAGATCGTGTTCACTGCTCTTTTGAAGAAAGCGCAGAGGAGTTTCCAGTCCTAGGAGTAGATGTTCTTGGAATCCCTACTCATGATGGTGAGGTTGATGATTGCATAGCCATAGAGGTAGCAGATTCCTCCCCTGATGCAACTGTTGTCTCATATTCAAGCGAAGAAATAGTTTTGTATTCAGATGAAGAGAAGCAGATCCCTGCATCATATTTTGATGACTCAGTGAGAAGCCAACGTGTCTATGACAGCTATGAATCAGATTCTGAGATGGATATGAAGTATTTCAAAGAGCATGCAACAGAGCCTTTCCTTTATACATTAAGGAAAAACATCGTATGGAAATCATTCATCTTGGGCTTGCAGAAGACCAAGAGCAAATCTTTCCCATGGGTCTTATTTATGATGATTACGACTTTGATCCTTGGGAGATCCATGAAGAGGAAGAGACAAAGGTGCAGTTTATATCCCGCCCCGAGCCTGTAAGTGAGCAACCATCACCTGGGATCAATCAGCCTTCATTAGTCGTTCACTCACCTGAGCTTACCAGAGATATCCAACCATGTGTGGGAAGCTATGTGACAAAGCATGTTTTATGTCACCAACCCAGCGGGTCTCGTCACTCATTCTATGAACCTGTAAGGGAGTACATGGAGTTTCTTTTCCTCCATGATTTGAAGCCTCCAAGTCTTATCCCACCATTTCCATCTGGAGGAAAGCTGAAGGATGTAATCGTTCCGATGCCACGATTACATTATCTGTTATCAATCACCAACAGAGTAAATGGTCTTCCAGTTAGGAAGCTACTAGAATGGCTATGGTGGAAGTTTTCTTTCACCTAGCACTGTGTAAAAATCATTAGTCTAGGAGTGTACATAAATAAGCTCATGTGGAGCCCTTGTCTTTTGCTTTCATTTTTAGAATAGTGTTCTTGGCAGCATGTACTCCTCACCGAGATGTTTTTTTAGCATGCCTCCATAGCCCAATGCATAAGGTGACTGGAACTGCTTGTTCTTGGCATCTCACAGGGAGAATGCCATCCCATGTGGAGCCAAATGTTATCACATATAGTTGTCATGGGTAGCAGGTTGTCCAAGTTCACGGCCTGCACAAGAAACGTCAAAGCGCAGCATTTAGAGAAGTACATTTCGGGCTCGAAATGCAAGCAGCAGGCGAGATCAGCTTCAACGGCGGACATTCCTAAGAATATCAGATTGGTGGTTCACGGGAATTGGGGGTTAGAAATATTGTTAAAGTTGTTTGTCAAAAGGTCCAAATTCCTGAAACCCGAAGTGAGCATGAGTCGTCCGATCCGAAGAGACGCGTGGCGCCAGATCCGGGCTGCAGAGAAAGTCATTGCAGGATTTTCCAAGTAAAAAGCATCGAAGTGCTCGAAGTCTCGAAGCACCCGAAGTCCCAAAGGCCCGAAGCACCGAAGTGGATGAAGTCCCGAAGTAAGTCTCAATCGTCCGATTCAAATGGACACACGACGCCATATCTATAGCTCTGGAGGAAAGCCAAGGGGAAAAAGAGAGATTTGAGTCTTGTTTTTCCCGGAGCCCGGAGACCCGAAGGGATCTTAGTTGTTGATCCAGGAGCCACACGTTGCCAGATCTTTAGCTCCAGGTAAAAGTTAATGGAATCCGGTGAGGTGGTTGAGACATCATCTCCTTCCATAAATAGAAGGCCAGAAAAAGGACCAACCATGAAGGCAGGTTGTCAACCCAGATTGACAGAAATTGTGTCTTATAGAAGACTGCATGGGCAGTCGAATAGTGTCTGCATGCATAGCCTGACAGTGAGACTTGTCGACGCAAATAACTTAACGCATGACATGATCACGCCTCAGGCAATTGGATCCAGTTCTAAGTATAAATATGTATTTTTGATATTTTTTTATGGTCGTCAACTGGTTGAGCAGAGCTCCCTATTTTGTAATGTTTTGATGCCATAATTGTTCTCTGGTTATGTATCAAATTTGAGACTTTCAGATTAATATAATTCAGCCTCTGTTGTTGGATAAATCCGTAAGTGCAGACACAAACCGATCTCCCTAGACTCACCTGGACCTAGAACAAAGAAAAACATAACATGACTCTTTCCTTAGATTCTAACCATTGAATTAAATAGGAGGCAAGAACAAAGAACATACCTTATTATCACTTCCTTTGGTCTTTGTTGCTCCCGCTTCACTCCAGTTCTCTCATACAATCAAGACCAAAACAATACAAATCAACCGAAGTGAAGAAAGCACAATCTATTCAACAGTGAATCTATGTATATGATCAAGGAGTTATACAATAAAGTAGAATTAGCTTTATGGGAAAGAGACATATTACTGTATCATATTGATGGAAAGTAAGGATTACAACCTGAGCCTTGATGTCACAAAATTCCTTTCGATGGCCCTTGGCTTCGACACACACACTTTCTCACTTGCGTGAAGAAGATCAACCACCTTTGATAAACTTGTTGGAGTTCTTAGCTGCTGTAGCATCATTCCTTCACACAATCTTTCACCAATTCTCCAATGAATCTTGCTTAACCTTTTCCATGAGAATTCACTCAATATATAGGTGAGAATGAATTAGTTACTTGGATAGGAATGATCCCAAAATATCATGGAATCCAGTACTAGGATAACTATTCGAATGCCATCTCATCCTTCTAGAAGATTCCCTTCTAGAAGCTTCGAGAATTCATCTTTTTCTCTTCTTTAGAAAGAGTTCGCACCCTAGCAGTTCAACACAGTGCGAACTTCTCGCACCCTGGATTAAGGCATCTTGTGAGAATCATGCATTCTCGCAGGCAAATATACTAGCAGCCTGCGAACAGTCCTCAAAAATGTGATTTCTGGAAAGAGATAAAGGTAACTTTTCTCAAGAGAAAGTTCTAATGAAGATCCTGAATATAGCATCATCAATACATCATCATGACGACCAAAATCATGGGTAACAGAATGCCCCCCAAAGTATGAGGTTGGAACCAGTGACAGTCGATAGACTTTGTAAGTTGCATGTGTGTGTCAAGAACCAGGAGCACATCTAATTGGAAACCTGTGAACAACCAAGCATCTGCAGAATATCATATATACCAATTCTGAGGTAGGCATTCCCATACTCAGATCACAGACTGATGACATTATAGACATGGTTCATGGCCACCAATCATACACTGTGGATCCATAGCATCAAATTATAGCATAGCCACTGGAATACACTGTGGATATATGCGAGAAAATTCAAATCAAGACGACATAGCCACGAAACATACATAGTGGATCTATGTGTCACAAATTATACATACTCCATCGCAACCTGGATCACAAAGACAATATCCAGGGTCTTCAATTTCGTCGCCCAAAGTGTGAATCTAACCATGTGATTACATGTGTTGAAGTTGAACATGATAGAAACCACTTGATTACCGATCAAAGATGAAACCGTTAACAAGTGCGAGGGAAATCACCATTAATGTCAATGACTCCCAAGGTACCATAGTACAATCCAACGAGTGTGAATAAATGAGTTGATGTCGAACATCCGATGGAATCTTTCGATCAAGGGTCAATGATGTAAACCCACTTTCGAAAGCGAAGAAACCTACCATTGAGGTATGCAAGTTCCAAGGTACCAAATAATTTCTAAGTCTTGATTCAGAATAATGATCTGAAGTCGATGGAACAAAACTCGTCACAGAAGGGCCTTGATGTATCCCCCATCAATGACACGAAATGAGTAACAGAGTTTGAAGGTGAAACAGAGCATTTTGCAAATTGGACCAGATACAGGGAAGGCCAACACGGATAGAATGGATAAATGCAGATGGCTGACTCAATGTAGGTTTCAGATGGACTTCTCTTGAACATATGAATGACACAACCAATGATTTGGCAGCATTGACTCAAAGATGACACAGGGAATGACCTTGTCGAAAATTGAATGAGAGACAAATAGATTTACCAAACCGGATTCAAATGCGATGAATAGGGGGTGTCATGTTCAAGAGCGACACTTACTGCCAATCAATACGAAGATGAAAACATATCCCTTTCCCAAATTTTCCCCC
>SNQJ01S0073054.1:39051-55312 GCA_010110895.2 Picea sitchensis | reverse complement strand
TCATACTGAAGTCCATACATTCGTACGGATAGAACCGTTTGAATATGTACAACAACCATATAGTTCGTACAATAAAAATTTGTCGTTTCTGGTTTTTTTTTCTAGCAGGTTTACCTCTCAGGTAGCCTATAGAAGCTCAAGTTCAAGGTGATTTCAATAATTGTGCAGTGCTATTTTTTGGGCAGTGTGTAGAGGCTTCCTTGTAAGTTTTTTGAAGGAATGAAAAATCGGTTTTGAAGGAATAATTACTTGTGTTTTGTCAAATTGATTTTTTTGCTTATGCTATTTAATTTCTCGCTATTGTGTGATTAATGCTATGGTTTGAAATATAATTTCAGCATTAATTAAATTCAACAATTACTTGTTTCATTGAAATCATAAGGACATTAGTCACCTAGGGCTTGGGATTTTTCATAGAATCTTCATTCAATTAATAGAGAACACAATGCATTAGATTTGCTGTAGCGTGCGGTTCGATCAAGAGAAGTCATACCAATCCAGATGTAATAATTCTTCACACCAAATAGATTCATTTGATAACAATGTGAAACAATGATTACCAATTTGAATTATAATAAGGGATCCCCATCAATCTTTGTCTTCCTCAATCAATCAAGCTCAACTATACATTTATATGTATACAAAGCCACAAAGTTAAAGCAATTATACATAGATTTCAACATTTGATGGGGAATTTTATTACGCTCAGGAGGAAATTACATAGGGGTGAGCTATGTTAGAAATAAAGAGATGTGATCACTTTTCCATAGACAATATACCAATATTGTCACCCAACCACAAGCCAAAGCCACCCACGAGCACCTTAACCTTGACAGATAGAACGATTCTAGAAGCAAACCCTTAGAACCAATAGCCAACCGAGGTAGCATACTTCTCTCCAAAGCTAGCGCACCAAGCAGAGAGTCCAAACCATAACCAAGGCAAAAAGTCCAAATCATAACCAAAGACCAAAATCCCAGTTGCAGTAGTTGCAATTGCACTCCAAAACTTACGCACCACTAGTCTGTGTGAGTTGTGAGAGTGTGTCAAATGAGCTCTAGCGCCCTCTTATTTATAGTATTCCAAGTGACCTAACTGGGCCGACTTGTACTTCTGGAGGATAATAATTTGATATAGATTATTATCTTGAGCTGAATTGCCTTCTAGGGTTATTATCCAACGTTTTAGGGTTTCTCTTGCTTCCCGGAATATTCTAGTCTCATCAAAGGTTACACGTAGAGGTTAATACCTCTCACAGCTACCATAATATCAACTCTCCCTTCTAGCTAGGGAGGTATTAAAGGAAATGGTCTTGAAAACAAACAAACCATTCAACCGGTAGCATCATCATAGCCACACATGCTATCTCGTGATCACATAGATCACTCACGAGCAACATCATCACTATCAATATCATCTGATAGCATCAACTGCATCATCTCTCGAAGCCATACTCCATCTGAGTAATCATGCATGATGTTGAATAAGTCACTCACTCCACAGAGTGATACAAGGACCATTCTTCTAGTTCAAACATATGTTCTAGAAGAATAACTGTTCCAACATATGCTGAAAGCCTCGCCATGGGGTACAAGGACCATTCTTCTAATTCGGACATACGTCCTAGAAGAATGAATGTCCTGGACCATTTTTCCCTCCGACCACTATTGTGAACTCGGGGAAAATGTTTGTCTTGTACTAATTTCTCCACTCTGGTCACTACTGTGAACTTAGGGAGACTGACCATTCTTCTAATTCGGACATACGTCCTAGAAGAATAATTTTCCATGGTATATCAACAATCTATCAACCTGGACCATTTTCCACAGGGAGAATGTCTGTCCACCAACAATCTTTCAACTTGGACCATCCTACACACGGAGGATTTCTGTCCACCAACAATCTGTTCTTCATGGACCATTCTCTGCCTGGAGAATGTCTGTCCATCAACACATTGACTATCCATCTAGTTGGAAATCATCTCCAACACTAGTGGTAGTCTCTATGGTAATCGGAACAATGCCATCCAATAGAACACAACTATGTCTGTTCATAGTAGTATACAACTACTATTCGGTAGCACACAACCAATCCTAGTAGTGCACGACTACTAACCAATGACACATAGTCACAACCAGTGGAACACATCCACCACATTAACATACAATTACTGTCCAGAGACACACAATCTTCACAATAATCATATCATCTGATATCAACTTGCATAACAATATCATGATGCAAATTGAGTCATCTTGGCCATTCCTCCACTCACATCTGTGAGATCTAGAAGTGCATATGCCCTTGGAAAGTAAAAACATTAGCCATGGGCTATCTGGACAATTCTTCCCAAGCATAGAAGAATAATTGTACCTGATTTCTAATCCTGGACCATTCACCTAACTGGGCCATTCCTCCGACACTAATCACAGTGCAACTTGGAGAGAATGAGTCTGCCCTAGGAAATGCCTGTCCTTGATTGTTGAACCTGGACCATTCACCTAACTGGGCGATTCTTCTGGCACTAATCACAATGCAACCTGGAGATAATGACTCTGCCCTAGGGAATCACTGTCCAAACCATTTCCTAATGAAACTGACTATTCTGCACCAACCTCCTATAACATACCATTCTTCAAAACTTCTCACAACTGTGAACTTCGAAAGAATGACTTCCCGGAGAGGTAGACCATTCTGCTTGATCACTACTCAGAGTGACTGCCAAGAAGAATGAATGTCCTAAACCATTCCCCCACACTGGCCACAAGGGGAATCACTATCTATGGTACATCAACAATCTATCGGACCATTTTCATTATGAAAATGATTGTCCAATCTGGACCATTTTCCGAATTGGAAAATGCCTGTCTGTCAAAAATCTTGGGCCACTTTTCGGACTTGAAGGTGACTGCCCAACCTAGACCATTTTCCGAACTGGAAAATGACTGCCCATAAATCAATAACATATCAGTGCTCCCTCCCAACCTGGGAGTAATCTCTTCCTTTTCCAATAAGAAAGTCATCTCCACGAGTACCAACTTGTCCCTTAAGTATGATTTTTTTATTATCTTTGATAGGGGATTTTCCAAAATATCAGCTATTTGCTCATCTGTGAAGATATACTAGAGAACCACTTCTCCCCTCTAGACTCTATCATGGAGAAAATAATACTCTATCTCAATGTGCTTCGCCTTGTCATGGAACACCGGGTTCTCTGAAAGATTCACACAACTCTGATTATCACAATATATCACGGTCGAATCCAACACCTGATCAAACAGTCCAAAAACCAACTTACAGAGCCACACTGCTTCCATACAATCATCACAAGCTGCAATATACTCTGCTTCTGCAGTGCTTGAGTGAAACAAACTTCGTTTTCCTGCTAGCCCATGACATCGTGGAAAAGCTCAAACCGAAACATATCCAAGTAACACTTCTTCTGTCATCTGCACTCCCTTCCCAATCTGAATCGATAAATCCATGCAACTGTGTATCATAACTCAAACGTCTCATAAGGAAAATATCCGGTTGAGTATTCTCCAAATACATTAAGGAGCTAATCAATTGTTGATACAGAGATGGGTCTACTCGATCAGAGTCTCTCATCTTCTTCAGATCTGTCATCATGGGAATTTCCCAAAGATTTGCAATCCATCATCCCAGACTTTTGAAGAATCACTTCAATACACTTCCTCTGTCATAGGAAGTTTTCACCACACTTCTGCTGTACATGAGAGGCTCTACACCAAGTTTCTTGAATCCATAAAAGGTATTCTTCTATCTTCATACATGGGTCTCTTTCTGATATACCTCAAAACATTGAGGTTGTTCTATATGCTTCTCCTTCAATTAATTTGTTGAGAAGAACAATGTTTACATCCATATGATGTAAACGCCAACCCATGGATACTGCAGGAGATATAATGGCTCAGGTAGAGGTATGTCTAGTTACTGGAACAAGCTGTCATCATAGTCTTCTCCCTCCTTCTGGGAGAACCTTCTAGCCTTGAGTCTCGCCTTGTATCTCTCAATGCTTAAGTCTTTTTCACAATTTCTCACATACATTGTTCTTCATCACAACTTCCTTCCATTCCTTCTGCTTGACAACTTCTAGTGGGTTCAAACTGGTTCAATTGGTTGTTCTGACTTTTCTTTATTTCTTGGAATTTTCATGTTCTTCCTCATGTTTCTTTTTAATGTTGGAGTCCATGGAATATTCTATAGATTCCATGCCCTTCCTGAAAGTTCCAACTTATTCCTTTCGCCATAGGAACATAAATGTAGATGGACAACCAAGGATATTCAAGGCTTCTTTTCAGAGAAGACTTCTTCTAGAGTCAATCTGAACACATGCTGCTTATCATGGCTGCTACTTCCAATGAAGAACATGGACAAATACTTCATAGTATTCACAGATTTTTCAATGGATCATATTATTGGGGATTATCTCCCTCCTAATCTCGGCTTCATGCCTGAATGAGAAATATTCTCTTCTTTTGGAATTTTGTAATCAACTCCCTTCATCTGAGAGAGTCCATGCTTCCATCTGCATCCTTATTTCTTTCTGCAAAGTGTCACAAGTTTGTTCTAGTTTCCTCTTGATCACTGACTTCTTTTTGAGTTTGACTCCCTCTGAGTCTCTTCAAGTTTGTTTCTATTTGTTCTAATTGCTGCCCATCCGGTAGTTGTTGCAAGCATTGTGTCATCCTTATAAAATTCTTCTATGACAACTTCCACAAAGATTGCTCATCAAACATATTTCACAAGGGTACCTGCCCGGAACAAGAACAACAAGAGAAAACAAGAAATATCTCTCTAGAGGAAATGTTAGTTCATCTTGTAAACAAGTACAATAGGAATCTATATCAATGGTATTCATATACAATGAAGTATTCATTGCACCTAGCAATAATAGAACCTTTCAAACACTGTTTTTGTAATGTAGAAACTATCACCCTTGATATATACAAATTTGAAGCTTAACGATTTAATCAAACCTAGAACCTGAAGCCTCACTTGCTATGGAGGGTGCACTTATTCTTCTGACTGCATTGAATCCAATATTATATCTTGGACAAGGTCTCTATTACTTTCCTTGCAAACACACTCATGTTTGTCTAGATGATATAACTTGGATAACATATACAAGTGCATACCTTTGAAGTCTTGTAGCATTGTCCAACTTGTCTTCCAATATGAAACTAGATAACATCTTGACAAGAAGATATTAGAAACTAAATTGGAAGATTCAATGATTAGAACAAGCTAGAAACTCTAGAATTTCAACTTTGACCACAAAATCAATTTGACCAAAAGTCAACATTTGACTTTGACCAACCAACTTTTGACTTTGATTAGTCAAACTTTGACTTTGACTTTGACCAAAAATTCAAACCTGATATTTTTGATAGCTGAGGGTACCAAGAGGTGCGCTAGGATAGGGCACACTAGGATGTCAAGGAATTAGGTCAAATGCTTCACCAGAAGTTCCCAAACATAAGGGTTAGGGTTTGTTGCAGCTGCATAATCAGAAAACCTAGCTGCATCTGTAACTGGTGCCACAACGAGATTAATAAATAACTTCCCAATCTGTCTTCTAGTGGTTAGACTGCCTGAAGATAGTGTGGGCCCATAACTTGTTAGAAATAAAGAGACATGCTCGTTTTTCCATAGACAATATAACAATATTGTCACCCAACCATATGCCAAAGCCACCCTCGAGCACCTTAACCTTTACAGATAGAATAATTCCAGAAGCAAACCCTTAGAACCAATAGCCAACCAAGGTAGCATACTTCTCTCCAAATCTAGCACACTAAGCAAAGTGTCCAAACCATAACCAACACAAAAAGTCCAAACCATAACCAAAGACCAAAATCCCAGTTGTAGTAGCTGTAGCTGCATTCCAAAACTTCCGCACCACTAGTCTGCGCGAGATGTGAGAGTGTTTCAAATGAGCTCTAGCGCCCTCTTATTTATAGTCTTCCAAGTGACCTAACTGGGCCGACTTGTACTTATGGAGGATAATAATTTAATATAAATTATTATCTTGAGCCGATTTGCCTTCTAGGGTTATTATCCAACGTTTTAGGGTTTCTCTTGCTTCCCAGAATATTCTAGTCTCGTCAAAGGTTACAGGTAGAGGTTAATACCTACCGCAACTACCATAATATCAACAAGCTATACATAAAATTTGTGTATTGTTAGTCATTGGCAATGACACAATTGTAGATGGCCATGGCTCAGAGACACCTTTGCTCAGTGTGAACAAACTTCTTGATTCCTTCATCCATTGGACTTCGAGCAAGTTTCCTTCTTTGAGCTTCCATTTTTGCCGTTGTTTTCCCCTAATTCTTCTTGCATCTCCCTTATCCTATTCACTACAACCTTCATTTATTTTAATGGGTTTCCTTTGGAAGGACAACCATTACAATGGTTCATTTCCCCTTCCAATTTTGCCAATAAAATGAAAATAAACATTACATGCTTAATTACAATTTTTCAATTTCTTTTGACAAAGATCCAATTCAGATCACTGTCACTATATTTTTCTTATTGCCCTATGTTGTATAAGGCCCTCTTCTTGCATTCGCTTTTTTGGGAATGCAATTTATAATTTCATAATTTCTTGTAGTCACCTTCCTAGCAAATGCAATTCTCCATTTTGTATTTTTCAAAACCATGCTTGAAAATTCAATACTTTTGATAAATATGGAGCAAAATAAGCCATATTTTACATCTTCATGGTTCATTGAAGACTTTGGGATGGTTTGTGCTATATAGTACTTGAATTTGTCCCTTGCTTGCAGGGGTGATTTTAGGGGCTAAATTTCTCTCATGGGCTAATTTTCCATGGTTTTCCAAAAAATGAGATTCACTGTTTTAAAAATGATTCACCCAAATTCTATAGGATAAAATTATTTTACCTTAAAAATCGCCATTTTTTTTATAAAAACTATATAAAATACTTAGAAATTTGAATATTTTTACAAAAATATCGCCAAACATTTATAGTTGACATATGAAGGATTAGTAAGATTCGCCAAGATTTCTACATTTTAAAATAAATTTCCATCCTTAAAATCATCCCTGCTTGCTTGTATTTTCTTTTTTGATAATCTAGGTTGAGCTTCACATGATTTGGGTGCCCATACATATTTGTGTGTAGTAAATTTAAAGATATAATTTTATATGATGTTTCACCTTGACATTTTGTGATTTTATTTATAAAGAATATTTAGTGGGAAAATTCATGGGATGTTTCCCCATATTTTTAAATGGTATTTTGAATAAATTCGTCACCATAAACTAGTGCATCTTACTTGGGAGAATTCAAACCAAGTACTCATTGGTAGGAAAATTCTAATATTATAAAATGTTTTGTATATGTAATATATAATAATATTAACAAATTTACTATAAAGAATAATTTAATTGTTTGTTATTAATATTGTTAGATATTTATTTAATATATTAATTATATTAAATAGATATCTAATATAAATTTTTTAAACATATTAATTTATATTTACAAAATTATTAAAAATATCACGAATTTTTTTTAGTTTCGTCAAAAAAATCTTCTCTTTAAAAAAAAAAAAATCACATAAATTATATGAGTATGGAGGTTTTACAATTGTTGATAAACCATGTACAAAATTTTGAAACGTCCTACATATGTGAGCCTGACTAAACCGCCATGCCCTAACCTAGCGATGCATAAATTGTTGTGGGAAATTCATACTCAACGTGCTCGGGGAGAAGTTAAAAGTATTTTATCTTAAAATTTGATTATATTTGGAGGGAATGTTGGCGAACATGAGTCCTCTCCGCATTTTTCTTATACGATCTTCGAGCAAAGGGGTGGACAGTGGCATAGATGCATCTTATGTGAATTGTTTTCAGGTAGGCATTCATTTGCTTCAGCGCTACAATTTCGCCCCAGTCTCTCCATCTGTGTCTTTGTTATAGAGTTTCTGTGTTACTAATTTCAATATCTTATTATGCTGTTCTCTCATCTTCGTTTCGAATTTCAAGTGAGGGTTTTTGTTAATTATGTTTCATATTAACGAAGTTCTTTGAAGTAATATTTTTCAATACAACCCTTATATCTGCCTGATATAGACAGTGGTATGTTCTATGTTTGAACCTTTTCATAGCTGTTTGAAATCCCAGGTAGAGGTTTTGCGTGTGTGTTGTGTCTGAAATTTGTGCTTTGGAGGATGTGATTAGGGGTGTTTCTCGGTGGCCTGTTATATGATACATCTCTTCTGTTTCCCACGAGGGTTATGAGGATTCTAATGAGTGTTGCTGTTTTTTTCTGCATTTCTGTGGCTCTGAGGCTGTAAGAAATTGTTCACTGTTTGTGTATTGTGAGGGTTCTAAAGTCGTGTTAGTTTTTATTAATGTAAGGTATCTAATGATAATGGCTACAATTACTCACGTTTTATACTGTTAATTCCACTCGAATTTGCAGGTATTTGTAGAGATAGTTGGATGGACATTCCTGCATTGTAGGGTTGGAAGTTAGCCTAGGGTTGGGAAGTTAAAGCTAATTAATGACCCTTTGATCAATTCCCCACAAAATGAATCTGGAATACAACATTTTGCCGGGAAGTTTGGGGGAATTCAAGGATATTTTCTGGGTTGATTAAGAGCTTTTTGATGTTTTCGTTATGAGCATTCTAATTGATGCTGAGAATTTGTTTTTGAACTCGTAAGCAGATTTTTGGGGGATGGTAAATTGTATGAAGAATGTGGTTACGCCAAGCTATATTTGTATTGTTGGTTGGGGTCTTTAAGTGCAAAGGGAGAGGGATTCCCTAATCACAAGCAAATAGATCAACACAAAAATATGAAAGAAAAGAGAAGGGCTAGGAACCTTGTGTAATTTTGAAGCATGGGAACAAAAAATATCTAAGAATCCAAGAGTACTAATAAAACATCCTGCTCATCCTTGGACGAAGTTATTCTTGATAGTCAAGATCCATGGATTCCTGACTTGATCCCTTTTGGTTTTTTCTCAAATCAAACTAAACAATAAAGACCCTGCTTACCTGTCTAGCGACACATCTCTAAATTTGAAGGGCTTGTGGGTCCTTTGCTATGCCTCTGGTGCTTCATTCTTTCTCTCTGTCACGTCTTCAGGGTCAGGTGACGACACCTCTATCCCTCTGTTACAGGCTACGCAGGAATTCCTTTTCCACGACGTCAAGATTTGGATCGTGTTTGGGCTGAGTAGGAAATCAACATAGGAGAATCCATTTTTTTTTATTTTATTTTCGTGGGAATTTTTTTATTTTTTATTTATATGGTTATACAATGGCATCTTTTAGGCTTTTCCCGATGGTGGATTTTGACAACATTTCTGTTCGATTTGTAAGCATCAGAGAGACTTCCATTAGGTCGATGATCGTGCCTTAAACTTAAAGAGTTCTCTTAACAAAGGCCTCCATATCTAGGGAGTTTTGTGATCATACCTTCTAATTAGGTCACCTTCCATCGATAATTTGAGCATAGTTCTGTGTCCCACCTTCGATGGCTTCTTTCAAGCTTGATTCCAATGATGGTTTGATTAACTTCTAGATTCCCATGATTGCTTTATATCATAGACACCTTAGTCAAAAGTTCACTATTTACAGAGTTGGCTTCTTGATTCTTCAGTGACTCTGCCCACCTGTACACTCCAATGACTAGGATTCATCAATCCTTATTCATTTATTGGTTATTGGATGGGTTGCCACTCATTCGACCCTTTTAGGTTTTCTATGCTAGAAACACCTATCAATTTGTGCAATTCCATTAGAAAATAACAACACCATTGATCTATATTCCTTATTTGGATAGTGTCCATTTGACCCTCGTTTTGGCTTATCGGGTTATACTACATCGATACATTTGTCTTTAATTGACATTGGTCCAAAACTTTCCCATTGCATCACTGTTGAGGTATCAACCTTGATCGTCTAATTATTAATTGAAGAACCTCTTCAACCAAGTATTCACTGGTTGGATGGAGGGTAAGGATTCTAAGGTTTCTAACTCAGTTGAGACATTCTCATACAACGCCTTTAGCTTGTAGGGCCCCAAGCATCCACATGTTAACTTCTCAACCTTGTCTTTCTTTTGATTGTCATACATAATGATCAACTGCCTTTCTTTGAAGTCGCGCTTCTTTAGCTTATTGTCATGGTACCACTTCATTGTATTACTTTTTGAAAGGTGGCCCATAGTAGGTCTTCATCTATATGTTTGGGTTCCTTCAATTGTTCTTTAATCGATTGCCTAGTTTGTCAACTTTTTTCCACTGTAATTTGCAATGATGGTACTTAGTGTTTTATAGACATGATTTCTTCTTTGTTGAAAGCCAATGGGAAAGGTATTTTCCTTGGATACTTCTTCAATGCATATATAATATGTTTAGACAACAATAAATAATTGGTTGGCTTAGTATCATTGCTTCAAGTATAAACAAAAGCATCTTATTTGTGCTCTCAAGTTAGCTATTTGCGATTGGGTAGTATGGACTACTCCTTTGATGCACAATATTGAACATATCCATCAAATTAGCGATGGTCTTTACAATAAAATGGGTACCTTGGTCGGAAGTGACCTATTTCAAACATATGAACTTGTAGAATCCATCCTTGAATGAAAACTTTGCAGTTGCTTGCGTACTTGTTTCCTTGATTGCCCAAGCCATTGACCACTTTTTGAATAAATGATGGTGTTGATCACATAGTTGGACCATCTTCTTTGCTACCACAAAGGGTTCGATAATTTTTTTTCCCTAATGCTAAAAAAGATACATTAGAGGGATTACATGAAGCTCATTATAATATCTGATTTGAGGTTTGGTGCTCGCCATCTGACACTGTTCACACATTTTCACCCACTTAAAACAATCATTGAAGATCATCGACCACCATAATCTTGAACAAAGGATTTTTAGGTAGTTCATGTTCAGGGAAAGTGGCCTCCAACAATGCTTGAATGGGTTTCTCCTACCAATTGTTTTTTTAATATATTTTTTTATGGTGGCCCACATTGCCTGAGTATGTTGTACATTATGGTTTTGGATAATGTTCTTGCTAAGATTTTAAGTCTAAGCACTTTTTGAATGAGGCTTTTCCTCTTAGTGTTTGTCATTCCTTTTGGTGGTTGTCCTCGTTATAAGAAATATTGGGCATCTTCTAGATGATTTGGTGTAGCTTGTTCTTTGAAAAAATTATTGTTGGGAAATTATCCTTCCCCATTTCTTTTGTGTTCGTGATTTTCCACCTAAGATAAATGGTCAAGTTCGACATGTGATTTTCTTGCGTAACCAAAATTTTAACGCAGTATTCTTAGAACATGATGGCAACTGAGCCTTCTCGACATTGTCAACTTGTTGACTATGAATTTCAAAGCTTGATGATTAAAAAATGATTAAAGTTATTTGCCATTAAATAATGGCAAAGTTTTTGTAGAGCATATACAATACCTAGAGATTCTAGCTCAATAGTGTTGTAGTTGTGCTATGTCAATGTCAAATTTTGGCTTGAAAAGTAGATTGGATCATCCATTCCATGTTGCCAGGATACATGAGGACAACTTTGATGGAAATGTCCAAGGTTTCGACATGCACATGAAAGGACTTTGACTAGTGGGGAAATCTAAAGAACGATGCATTCATCATCTTCTCTTCTAGTGTCACAAAAATTTGTTGGCATTCATCAGTCCAAATGAATGACATCTCCTTTGATGGGTTAGTTGGGGTTCCAAAGCTTGGTTTACCTTTACCTGATCAATGTATACCATCATTTTTTCGTTCGCGATTGTGTCCCAAGAGACTTTCAAAGGGTTATGGAGTTTGGCACTTTTAGGGGTTGAGAGATATTCTATTTTCACCACACCTATTCAACATCATCTTGAGATTGGAGATATGATTATTTAGACAACCAAACAATGTTTGTTTGTTCAAGTAGAACTCTAATGATTTATGGATGAAGTTCTTAAAGATCTCTACTATTGTTTGAGAGAAGTATGTCGGGGCATTAAGCAAAATGGAAAGCCTTCTCTGATAGACATACACCCCCATTCAATCATGAATTTCTTAAGCAACCTATCATTCCCCCTTATGGACATATGAATGTACCCTGAATACCTGCCGAGGAAGGAGCATATTTCTCTTCCCACAATTCCTTCTAAAATTTCTTCTCTAAAAGGTGTTGCAAAAGGGCTTTTATGGTCACCTAATTCAGTTTGCATAAGTCCATGCAAATTTTGAGCTTGCCATTTTCTTCTTGGGCACCACAATTGACTAGACCCATTCATTACCCTTTACCAGGTAAGTGACTTCGACATTCAATATCTTTTGAAGTTTTGTATATAGCTTCACTTTACTTTTCGGATTCACAATATACGACCTCTGTCTCACAGGCTTGGCATTGTGTTGTAGTTCAATTCACTTGTCCTCAAACACCTTCAGAATACCTTTAAGATCTTGGTAACTTTAGGCGAAGACATCGACACATTTCCTAAACAAAGAAGTGGCCTTGACCACTCTTTGATGATCCTAAAAATTGATAATCTCCAAGTATTTGGGGTCTTCCCTCTCCTATGTGATGTTAATCTTCTTTGGGGGTCCTCTTGTACCTTCTATGTTGTTGATCCACTAGTTTCTCCTCTATTTGTCAATCATTAACTTGTTCCTTGGTGTACCTTTTGGGGATAGAACCCTCATTATTGGGTGCACATATGTTGAATAAAAATTTCCCATGACTTTCAGAGGCACATTTTTTTGCAAACTAGTAAATCTCTTTTAATATCTCCTCCAAGGTAGCATTGTCATTAGCTGGAACCTTCGGTCAACGATGAATTGCTTTTGAAACGTGTTACAATCCTTTATTTCCTTGTGTTCTTCCTTGTGACGGTACCATTAGTAGGGAATTCCATTGATAAAGCTAGGTAAAAGATGTATTGCTATCTCATCAAAATTTTTGAATTGCTTCAGCTGCCCTTGCTTGATTTTCATCAAACGATGTAGATATTAGAGTCTTAGCGTTTCATAATACCTATAATACTTTTCACCCTTGATTTTGTTATATCAGCATATGAATAGAGCCTTGAGCTTCTCCCATGTAATTGTTGGCTATGGGATGAAATGGGCCATCCACTATTGGTAAGCTGTCATCCCTAGTGTCATTAGGAACTGCTTCACCCTTTCTTCATCCGAGAAGAACTCCATTCCCTTTCCAAACTTCTTCATGTGCTTCGCTGGGTCTTTCCCTTCTTCATATTCTGTTATCGACTCATGCTTTGTACTTCTACTTGAAATAGGTTTTTGACCTAACACGAGTAAACTTCACGGTTTTCATGCTCCCATCCCTATAAGACTTTGTCAGAGCCTTCAGAGCCTTCCCTCGATGAAATATCCATGTACAAAGTACCTTAGTCATACCCGGGTCTTCGTTTTGGCTAGTTGCATATAGATGTACCATATTGGGTCTTGCTCTTGATGACTCATCGTTGTTGATTGTATTTGTTTTTGTTTCAACTACTCATGTTATTGTTGATTGGAATGACCACCTTATATTGGTATTGTCTGAACATCATTTCCAACTAATTAGAGTAGACCATGGCTCTCATTGAATAAATCCATGGCCTTTTGAGAATCACCAAATATGTTTTTCTCAGAAGTATAAAAACGTCAATTTTGGTGTATGTATCAACCACATAGAAGTTGGTATTAATCATAATTATTATTTAGATAGGTTAACATGTGTGATTGGTTGCTCAGATTGTCACTAGATTGTGAGATAGAGGTGATTGATAGAGTACTTCCTCTCAATATATGGAGGAAATTATTTTGATCTTGGAACTTGATTCGACCACCATATCAGAGATTAACTTCTCTATGACAGTGGATATTAATTGTAGGTACTTTTGGAAAAAGGTGTCTTACCTTTATTAATTTTACAACATTGGAGCCTAAACCTCCATCCCCATTGACATTGTGTAGAAAACTGAGGAAGTCACAAATCTTCTTCAAGAATTTCTTATCTTGAGCCAACCCTTGGCACTAGTTGGTTAGCTCTTGTATTTTATTTTCCAATGATGCTACTTTCCTTCTATTAGAGTATTATCTTTGAGGTTTGTCTTTTATAAGATGGTTGCATTATGTGATGTCTTCAATTCTTTTCTCTTATGTTTGCCTTTGCTTTACGAAGCATTGGTCTTCCTCATTTGGTGTTTGTTTGCAATTGGACCTAGGTGGTCCATACTCATCCAATAGGGAATTGGTTGCAATAATTTTTTTTGGATGCTTATCTTCTTTAGTCACTTGAGTCATTTGACAGTGCTTAGCCAGTGGGATTTTAAATTTGGGACAATATTTTGTATCTTTTGTGTTGAGACCACAAAGCTAACAACATACTTTCCTTGAAATACTAAAAATACAATGATCAACCTTATGTTTCCATGCTCCATAAGTGAAACACTTATGTGCTTTTTGTCTTGTGGCCATCGTCATTATCGAAGAATTTCCCCCATGGCCTTGGGCATAGAAGTAATTGCGATTTTGCTGCAGCTCCTAGTATGAGTCCCTTGATTTGAAAATATCTTGATCTCCTTGGTTTCCTTTTTGATATGCATATTAGTCTTGGTTCTTCACGCTGCACTTAAATTGTTCCATTAATGTTTATTAGTGTTACATGTGTAGCAAAAGTTGAACAAATTCAATTTTTTTGGGTTCTTGTCTATTCACTAGTACATATGGGGTCAATATTCGATGAAATATTATGACGATAAGGATAAAATTAATAGTACTATCGAAATTTTTTTCTAGGATCCCCGACATTCGTCGTAATTACAACTTTGTTCTCTATGCGTCGAACTTCTGTCGAACTTTCATCAAAAGTTCGACACATTCTCTATTTGTCAAACTTATGATGAAATTTCATCGAAATTATGACTCACATGAAGAGACCTATGAAAAGGCCATGGTAATCACCTTCATTATTGTCATCATCGTCATTGTAATCACCGTCATTGTTGTCATCATCATCATCATCATCATCATCATCGTCATTGTCATTGTCATCACCATAATCAACATTGTCATCGTTGTCGTCCTTATCATCATTTTCGTCATCGTCATAATCTTCCTCCTCATCATCGTCATTTCCATTGTCATCACCATCGCCATCATCATCATCGTCACCATCATTGTCATCCTTGTCATTTTCATCACCATAATCACCATTGTCGTCGTTGTCCTCCTCCTCATTGTTAGAATATAGAAGATTGTGCTCGTTTTACCATTGACGATACCCTCGTCACCCAATCATAGGTCGAAGCCACCCTCCGAGCACCTTGACCTTGATAGAGAATAGAATCCTGGTAGCAATCCAATAGCCAAGAGAGGCTAATGCACCAAGCAAGAATAGAAACCAAGCTGATAAGATAATCCCACCCAGAAGCTAGCGCACACCTTCCCAGAGACTTGCACACAAGCTGCCACTGCACCTGCACAGATCCAGTTCTCTCTGCAATTGCTGAGATGTGAATAATGAGAACTGACGCCCTGTATTTATAGTAGTCTGGGTAGTTTTACTGGGGTCAACTTCTCCTTCTGGGTACTAATAAATTCATTTTAAATATATTTCTACAGCCGACAACTTGTCGAGGGTTTCCTTCATTTCTTTGCTTCCTTTCGGAATATTCTAATCTCGTCATAGGTCATAATAGAGGTTCATACCTCCCAAAGCTACCATAATATTAACACTCCCTCCTAGCTAGGGAGGTATGGTCTTGAGCACAACAAACCATTCAACTGGTAGCAACACGAGCACCGTCATTATTATCTAATTGGATAATCTCCTATGACAACTGGTACAAATTTAATTTATAGAACACAACTGTGTCTATCCATGGTAGTACATAACTACTCAAACCGTGACACATAGTCACAACCGGTGAAACATATCCACCACAGTAGTATATCTCTATTGTCTGGAGACAGATAGTCTCCATAACAATCATTTGATGACAACCTGCACAGAAAATATTGTTAAAAATAAACTGAATCATCTGGGCCAATATTTCACTCACGTTTGTGAGATCTGAAAGAATATTTGCCCTCAGTATAGAACATCAGCAATGGGCTATCTGCCATATTCTTCTCAAACAAGGAAGAAGGATTGTTTCTGATTTCTGAGCCCGAACCATTCCTCACCCTGGGCCATTCTTCCTACACTAATCAAAGTGCACCCTGGAT
>SNQJ01S0073054.1:0-37594 GCA_010110895.2 Picea sitchensis | reverse complement strand
AGAGCCAAGAGGTGCGCTGAGTTAGGGTGCATCTGAATATCTTCTTCTTGAGTGAGATGCTCCATCACAAGGTGTCGGATCAGAGATTTAGGGTTTCTGCAAATGCTTCTGCTAGTAACCCTAGCTGTAGTGTTTTGGAAGTTTCTCCTACTAGTAACTCTAGCGACAGTTCCTCAACGAGCTCAATATCCTAGCGGCTATGTTTCCTTCTAGCGTTTTAGGCTGAATGAAGGGGGTGTGGGCCCATAACCTGTTAGAATATAGAAGATTGTGCTCGTTTTTCCATTGACGATACCCTCGTCACCCAATCATAGGCCAAAGCCACCCTCCGAGCACCTTGACCTTGACAGAGAAGAGAATCCTGGTAGCAATCCAATAGCCAAGAGAGGCTAATGCACCAAGCAAGAATAGAAATCAAGCTGATAAGATAATCCCACCCAGAAGCTAGCGCACACCTTCCCAGAGACTTGCGCACAAGCTGCCACTGCACCTGCGTAGATCCAGTTCTCTCTGTAATTGCTGAGATGTGAATAATGAGAACTGGCGCCCTGTATTTATAGTAGTCTGGGCAGTTTTGCGGGGGCCGACTTCTCCTTCTGGGTACTAATAAATTCATTTTAAATATATTTCTGCAGCCGACAACTTGTCTAGGGTTTCCTTCATTTCTTTGCTTCCTTCCAGAATATTCTAATCTCGTCATAGGTCATAATAGAGGTTCATACCTCCTGAAGCTACCATAATATTAACACTCATCATTGTCATCATTAGAAAAACAATATCCATATTTTGGAAATTACTACAAATTTTCATTTCCTCTCAATGGTGAAACCATGCCTGCTCGAGACATAAGATTTGAGGTAAATTGTTTATTACCTTTCTATTTGCTTTTTCATTCAATTAAAATTGTAATTTAGCTTGAAATTTGGCATTATTTTCAAATTTGTTCCAATTCTGCGCTGTACGCCTGAACGCTTGGGCTCGCCTTGAAGCGGTGCATCTTATTCTAAATTCACAATAAGCACCACCGTCGGTGTGTCTAATATAAATGTATGCATCGATATTGTTCAAGGAAGAGAACTGTGATAAATTTTAAAAACAAAGCTGTGCATCCTATGGGATGCCCCACAATTGGCACGTCCTTGGTTTCTCCCCGCACCAGAACGTTCCGTTTAATTAAGCGCACTGCTAACTTTACGTTCCATAAAATTTAACGTAGAGGTGTGACCATTTTAACCAAATGCATCAATGTTGTTTACATAACCACACTGGGAAAGATATTGAATGACTTGTCATAACAGGGCGTCTCATTGGACGCCCCATGACTGGTGCTCAATACTTCATAACGCACCGTTGAAAAAAACATCGGTGCTCCAATATCACGGTAGCATTGGTGCATTAATAGAAACACATCACATCGCTTAAGTTGCGATAAAAAAATTTAACATAGCAGTGCCCATAGGTCCAAGAAATGCACTAGTGCTATAAAGAGAACGACACCGAGCAAAATATTTCATAATCTATTAGCGCGGTGCGTCTTATTCAACACACCGCTAAAATACGTGGTGGTGTGCCAATAAGCATGGATCACTGGTGCATAAACGCTAACAGTACACACTGTGATAGTTTTTGAAAAATAAACATAGCAGTGCGTCTTTTGTGAGGCCTCGTCGCCGGTGCATTATTAAAGAAAATGAAACGCTAAAAAACATGCTGACGCTCTGGTAAAACTGACCCATCGATGCTTTTTTTTTAACAAATTTCATCGGTAATTTTGCGCACCAAAATTTTTAGTGCAACAGAGTGTCTTTGTTAACGAAATGAACCGGTGCGGTTAAAAGTGACTGAATCGAGAAACTATTGATTGATTTGGCATGCCTAGGACGTTTCATTAGATGCCCCATTATTGGTACTCTATACAACCCAACGTGCCACAAGATGTAATGTCGATGCTACAATAACACGGTAGGCAATTGACGCCCCATTATCGGTAGGCAACAAAGATATTGGCACTAACTTTAACAATTCCCTCCTTGTTAAAGTTAGTGCCAATATCTATGTGGTAATTTTCATATGAAGTTTTCACTTATATTTCATTGTTAAAATGTTGATTATTGCCATTTCATTTTCCATCTTTTGCTTGAAATATCTTGCAAAGGTATCGACTTCCACTATTGTCGATATTAAAATTAAATGAAGCTTACTCTAAATTCTCTTCAAATTCTCTCAAAGAAAAAGTAAAATATCACCTTCCAAAGTTTTCTCATGGACTCCATCAACTATGAAATGCATGACATCTTTCAAATCTGGGTTAGATAACTTTCACCTAAGAAGAATACTAGTTGTATAGAAAATAACCTTGGTTAGAGAAGACTAACAACTCTACAATTGCACAAAATAGCCAATAATATCTTCACCACTATTTACAAAATTTATAGAAGACATTCATCGTAGCTATGTGCATATAATATTTCATAGATATCCAAATCCTCTCATGTGGCTTGTGGCTTGCATTTGATTAAAACATCTTTCCAAACCTACTCTATATCCATAGGATCTTGCACTATACCTTGACAATGGATAAACTTGGCTTTCATATGAAGGGAAATAATGTTAGGCAGTGGAAGCAAAAACATAACAAGATTCTGATAGCAAATCATATAAAACCAAGATTAAATCGAGAACAAAAATCACACAATTGACACAGTGATTTATGTGGAATCCCAATACGAGAAAAAAACCACGGGGCATTGATAATCGATATTCTTATTATTCAAGGGATAATTACAATAGCCAACCCAAGCATACAACCATCCTCTCCTCTCATACACACAATCGCCTTATTATTGCGTCTTTCTCTCACACACTCACTACACATTACACTCTCACCTCTATGGGTATGCTCGTATATATAACATCTCTCAAAAAAATAGACAAACTGATTATAATAAGATCCATCAGTTACACAAACTATTAAAAGAAGAGTGCATGCATGCACATTCTAAATATAGCAACATGCATATGCATGTGACCGCATGGGAAATTCGTTGGCATGTTTCCAACAATCTCCACATTGACAACAATTTACCTGATATATCATGCCCAAATTTATCCATCACCTTTCCTGCAAGCCAAGAGAAGCCAAACACCATCATAGCTCCACAACTTCTCTAACCGTACTATTACGTGAACATGTATGTACGATTTGCTCCAGTATGGACTATTCTTCCTCCATCTGTAACTTGTCTAATAAACCGATGCACTTGTCCCATTTTGATACACTAGATTGTTAGTCAAATGCACAACACTTCGACTACCATAGAACACCACATCATGTACCTGTCCAAACTTACCCAATAGATCCTTGCATTCTTGCAAGACATAATTTGAGGTAGGTCTCCTCTTGTCCAAATCTCTTGAATCATAACCACAGACTAAATCAATGCAACCATTGTAGGTGATACTTGTGCTTCTGTTTTTGAAGCACCCATTTTCATGATCTTCACCTGGTTTTTCCATGTGTCTATTGATAACACTAACTGCATGTGAAATGCTGATCATTCCGCATCGCAATCATCAAACTTCCTACTAACATATAATACTCGATACATATAACCCTTTTCTTCTTCATTAGTTAGGACATCAACCTGAATAAAACTTACAATGGAAAGCCAAAGGGATTTTACCGGTTTCACTTTATTCATACCAAATTTTTCGAGTATCTTCACCACATACTTCTGTTGTGATAACCAAGCTTACCATATCTCATGTATTTGTGTATTTCCAGGCCCAAGATTTATTTTGCTTCTCCCAGATCCTTCATAACAAACGTCCTAACCAACTGAGCCAACCTGTTGATCTCAAACATGTTTGTGCTTGTAACAAGCATAACATTTAACGCCAAGATAATAAATATACCATAAACACAATGTTTATACTCACTTCTTGTAATATTTGGCTCACTATGAAGGAACAAACATATTGTACCATTGCCTAGCATGCTTTAGGCCATACAATGATTATCAAGTTTGCAAACAAATCTTCTGTTGCGATTCTGAACTAACCGTTCTGGTTGTTCCATATACATCCCCTTATCTAAAAAAATCCATGTAAAACAATTTTAACATCTAGTTGTACTAACACAACTAGTGGTAACACAACATGAATAGAAACAAGCTTTTAACAACTGGTGAGAAACTTTCATGGAAATCAATACCTTCCAAATACCCTTCTGTTACCAGTCATGCTTTGAACCTTTCATCTTTTTACTATGTTTGATTTTATAAAAGGAGATTCATCAAACACTGCATCTTTGTCCATGATGATTCTGCGGGTAGTAAGATCCCAGAGTTTGCATCCATTGACATCATCACCATATCAAATATCTACATGTTTGATCTGGGTCCTACTTAGAATGTTGATAAAAAAAAAAAGCATCACAACCGAATAATTTCACATTTGAGTAATTACCAAATGACCTGTTCATACCTCTTCCAAAATCTTTCAGTCTTTTGCAACCGATGGTGACCGAGTTACCAGATAGCACAACCACTTCTGTCCACAACTATTGCTGCAGCTTGGCATTAATGAACACGCCTATCCGATCCCATCTTCCTTGCAATACTTTCCAAGTTCTGTGGATATGAACCTACCTTCATCATATATTCTCAAACACTTGATTGACCTTCCAACACATCAGCCTTTCTACAGACCCACCTTTCTAACCCAGACACACTACTCCACCTCAAACTTTGCATTCAAACATATTTTACCAAATCAATCCAAACCAACCCAAGTGAACCTTTGCCGCTCACTTCCAGGGACTTTACACTGGAGTTTCAATGCTCCACCTTAACACAAACATTCCCTTGACCAAATTCGGCCAAGTCGACCAAGTAATCAATAATTTACATGCCCATTTACATGCAATCAATAATTTTTATAACTCCAAAGTAAATACGTTTTTTAATTTTTTTTTTTTTTTATTATTATTTCACGGTGACTCAACCATCACCGCCCTGCACCTTCTATGTGAACATAGGTGGTGAGACACAACAGACAGACAAAACTTCATCAACCATACATGTAGCTGGATTTTCTTCTTTTGTAGAGTCTCTTTGGATGCTTCTTGTATTTTCCAACAATCCTTCTTGAGATGCCTAGATTTGCCACAGAGCCAACATTTTCCCTTACCTTTACTGTCTTTTGACTTAGACCTGGATGTACCTTTCTGATCTTGCCCTCCTTCTGTAGATCAAACTCTGACCACCATTGCTTTTGTTGTTGAGGTTTCCTTACTGGATATTTTTCTCATCTCCTTAGACAACAAATCTCCCACAACAATGTCATAATCAATGTCATCTGTTGAGATAAACCACATATTTGTGACCAAATGATCCCAAGACTCAAGAAACAAACACAGTAGCGTAACTGCCTTGTCCTCATCTTTATATGTTACGTCCATACTAGATAATTGACAAATCAGAGTTTTGAAAACATTCAAGTGATCAACAATTTTTGTACCTTCTTTCATCCGCAAGTTGTACAACTGCCTCTTCAAGAAGATTTTTTTCGTCAAGGACTTTGTCATATACAAACTCTCCAGTTTGTTCCACAAACCTACTATTGTCTCCTCTTCAATGATGTTAAACAATACTTCATCTTCCAAACACAAATGAATGGTATTGAGAGCTCTTGCATCTAGATCTTCCCAGAACTCATCTGTCATGCTTGCTGGTTTCTTTATCTTTCTAGCCAACACCTTTTGCAATCCTTTTTGCATAAGTAGATCCTGCATCTTGATCTTTCATAGCGCAAATCTATTCTTACCGCTGAATTTCTCCACCTCAAACTTAGAACTCTGTAGTTTTTCCATTAGCATAAAAACTCCAAAACCATTGCTTCTAACAAACCAGGATTTCAAAATTCAAGGTTGAATTCAAAAAGGTTTAGGCTCAAAAAATATATTTAATATATATATATATATATATATATATATATATCACCTATATATATAATATATATTAAAACCATTTTCCCAAAACATAAAAGGTCCACCTCACCTTTTTATATAATATCCTCCACCCACTTTAATCCTTACAAGTCGTTCGTACCTTGACCTTCCCAAGAGCGTTTAAATCGTTCATGCCTTGACCTTCCCAAAAGAACGTTTAATTTTTGGATTAAAGCGGTTGTCGCACCTGTTCAAAGGATAGCATGCGACAATTAGAAAATTGTCGCACCTTGTTAAAGGATAGTCTGCGACAATTTTCTTGTGACAATCTGCAAATTGTTGCTCTGTGTACTGTGGGATGCCCGCAACAATCTGTGAATTTTGTCGCACTGTGTATTATGTGATGCCTGCGACAATCTGCGAATTTTTTTAATTTCGCAATTGTGCCTACGACTGTCACACTGTGCCACAGGGATAACTTGCAACAATGTGATAAAACCTATCCTAGGCTGATCCACTCCACTCGACTCGACTTGATTAACCTTCTCTACGATCCATTAATCATATTCTAGTCTCCTATGCTCTTTGAACCTTCAGCTCTGCGCTCTGATACCACTTGTTAGGAAGCGGAAGCAAAAACATAACAAGATTCTAATAGCAAAGTATATAAAACCAAGATTAAACATAAAACAACAATCACACAATTGACACAGTGATTTATGTGGAAACCCAATATGGAAAAAAAACCACGGGGCAATGATAACCAATATTCTTATTATTCAAGGGAGAATTACAATAGCCAACCCAAGCATACAACCATCCTCTCCTATCATACACAGAATCACCTCAGTATTACGTCTTTCTCTCACACAATCACTACACATTGCAGTCTCACCTCTATGGGTATGCTCATATATATAACATATCTCAAACAATTAGACAAACTGATTATAATAAGATCCATCAGTTACACAATCTGTTAACATAAGAGTGCATGCATATGCATGTGACCGCATGGGAATTTCGTTGGCATGTTTTCAACAAATAGGAGCATTTATTTTTATAATATTTAAATGCAAAATTTCATTTTATAATATATAAATGCAGGAAAACCCCACCATCTTTGTGGCGTCCAATTCCACCATTCATGTTCTTTACAAATCAATGGTTATGTTCTTTACAATCCTTCAATGGTGTATATATATTTTGGAGAATCAACATGTGTATGCTTAGTTTCTCCACATATCTCCAAAGTGGTAATCTTCTAGATATGTGGCATCAATTGGATGGAATGCAAGCTCACATCATGGTTTTACCAAACTGCCTTCCAAAACCTGAATGGTTACCAAACTGCCTTCCGAACTCCGAATCGTATTTTGTATATGGGAGTGGAATTTGACTTGACATCATATAACATGGGAAATAAACCACTTTAGAAACTTTATAGGTAATAATAAGTGAGGCTTGGAATAAGACATCAGGTAAAGTGCATGTATTAGAATGGAATTTTGGACTTTGGACTAGTGAAATAAATTTTGTTTAGGTATTAGACCTACTCCCAACATGATCCTATACAGCTCGCGTCATGTATTTCATGTTGAATGCATCAAAAAATGCCTCTTCAAATCAACTCACTTGTACATATCCCACTGTAAGAATCGCCCAACACACATTGTCTTTCCACAGTCAGTTCCATTCCATCCTCTTCACTTAGAAGGAAAAAAAACCTACTTCTAATCATGAAGACTCTTGCATGCAATGCTCTAAGTGTGGTGTTTTTATATTTGCTCCATTAATAATGTTGTGCATGGATAACTAATCTCAATGTTTTACAAAAAATTTCATGTCTGATGGTTTTGTGGATAGTTAAAGTTGCAGAGAAGCAAGCGGTGGCCAACGAAAAAAATATGGGGGCATCCTCGCTCCTCCTTCACTTCCACAACTACTTCGTTAATGTAAGAATTAAAAATAAGAATTTCATTGATCAACTTCTGATAAGTAAGTGTATCATCACTTTTAGTACTTAAATAAAGTCATCTTTGCCCTTTTCTCTTTACCCATCATGTTGAACTTTGGATTTGGTTTTCTTCAGGGATGAGATGGATTGATACTATTGGATGATAACTCAACACCTTTTAACAGAATTGGCATTATTTTAGAGGATTCGACATGATAGATACCTTCACAACTCGATTGGAGGTAGTTTGTAGTGGTGTTGTGTTGTGTGCAAACAATCTCTCCATTTATGCTCGTGATTTAGTCGTTGAACCGTTAATTCATCTCTTCTCTTCTTGATTTATTAACATATTCATAAACACAATTATCTCAGCTTAAGTCAAATGAATGTCATGTGCAGTTTCAAATTTTTGTCTCAAAAGGAAAATCCTAGACAAGAATCTATACCAGCAAAAACATCATATACAATTCTCATCAAAATTTTCAAAAAAGTAAAAGTCTTTTCTATACACTGAAAAAGTTTATCCAGTCTTCCTGAAGACACTTAATCAATCTTTTCATGTAGAGACACTAGCCACATATCTCGAATGTAAGCTGAAGAAAATTAGAATCAAGGCGCATGAAGATATTTAAAGGAGATTGTAGGATTGCTATCAATGATCTTCTAGATACCATTTTCCAACATAATTCCATCCTTAGATAGGTTGTCTACTTCATAGTTTCTGTCACTTTAAACATGCATAAAATAAATGTGAGAGAAGGTCAATTTTAGAAGCATGATGTCATGAAAAAGAGGTTATAGAGTGAAGTTGTGCAAATTGAATTCTCCTTTCATCCATTGAATCACAAGTAGAGAGTATCCATAAATTTTGATTTGAGAAACTCCATTTTCTTGAGCTAACATTAAGACTAGCTTTAGTGCCATAAGTTCACAAAAGTTATTTGTCTCACTACTCAAACCAACCTTAAAAGAGAGGCTCTGAGTGACAATGACAAGGTATCCTTATCTTCAAAGATCTTAGAGTTTCAAGCCAACCAGATTCCCCAGGCTATGGTTAGAGGGAGAACCTTATATCCTTTTGTGTCCTTATTCATACACCAGTTCCTAAGGGATTCTTCAATGAAGTTCCCTTTCCAAGCATTCTTCAAACTTGCCAAGGAATAGAATATTTCTTGCTATACTTATAGACTATAATCATAGGCCATACTAATATGAGAGTTGTCTCAGAGTCAAGTTTGCAAAGGAATTTCACCAACCTAGTCCCTCATAACTTCTTTTTTGAATGATGTCCCAAGTTAGGGATTTATTGTTTAACAATAACCACATGGATTTTTTTCATTTGGATAGGAATTTGAATTTCTAGAGTAGCCTCGACCACCAGGATTGTGGGCTATCATTACATTCCATGGAAAAATCTTTGTATCCTAGCCCGGGCTCATAATTACCCATAGGATTGAAAGACCAAATGAGATGATCTTTTTCATCGTTCATATTTATGAAACAACTTATTATCTTTTGAGTGTAGCATTCCCATATTTTTTTATTCTCCTCTCGGAATGCAATCTCCTCCTAAGAAAGCCGCTATTGTGGCATATGCACAGTTTTCATTCTCCGAGCTACTTGTCTGAAAGTATGGTAGCTTCATATTTTCAAGTCTAGAATTAGTCAAGGTGCGAGCCTATATGCATCATTGTTTCCAATCCAGGGGTCTAAGCCAATTTGGACTTTGTTTCCTCTGTCAATTATCCATTCCAACCAATTTCCTATTAGGGGGAAGGCCATAACCAATGCTTTTCATATTATTGATGTGTTATGAATATCTCTAACTATATTTTTGACCCATTCCTCTATGGGTTCAGGAGTAATATATTTATCTTTGATTACCTATGCCTAGGGTCTAGAGCCTTTTATCAATATCCACACATTCTTGGCTACAAGAGCATTTGAAAAAAGGAATATGTTATTTAGGCCCCATTCACCTTGAAATTTTGGAGCATCAAGTTTTTTCCAAGAGGCTAATACCATCCATGTTTTTCGTACCTCTCTAGACTAGATGAACCAGAAGCTTAACTGCTTGATTTTGTCCATGACTCCTTCAAAATCCAATATAGGGACATCAAATAAATAGGGGTGGCTTCGGGAATAAATTTGAAAAGAACCAATCAACCACCTTTGGAGAGCCATCAATTGAACCATGTGTTGAGTTTCTTCTCTACCTTAGATATTAGTCACTATTAGTTACCTTTTTGATATCGATTTACTTTCAAATAAAATCCCATGTATTTCTTTCCATCCTTTGTTGCCAATTCTTGAAAAGGAAAGACTCAGGAGCACAAATATTTTTCATTCTCCAAATGCCCCAATAGGTGATTGTTGATTTGTCAATGTTTAGTTTCATACATGTTGTCTCACATAAGAAGTTGATAATATCTCTAAGGTTTTCAACCATCCTTTTGGTTCCTTTACAGAACATTAAAATGTCATTAATGAAGAGTAAATGTGTGACATTGCAGGGAGTAGTAACATTTATACCTTTGATATTTCCAATCTTGGTGTCCTCCTTACGAGATATAATAAGGCCTTCTCCAATGAGTAGAAACAACAAGGGGGGAGAGGACAACCCTGCTTTATCCCTCTTTTATACTTAAATAAGGAAGATGAAACACCATTGAATATAATTGCAAAATATATCGAGATAATGCAACTCATTACCCAAGTAACAAATCCATATGTATGGCTCATTATAGAAACAAACATTGTGCTATAGGTTGTGGATTTAGGAACAATACAATCTCGTCATAGGTATGGTTCATTATAGCTGCAAAAAACATTGTGCTAGGTGAAAATTAGTGGACCTCTAGTGTCAAATATGAGTGTATGAGAAGGGTATGGTAGAGGCAAAATAGGAAGCACACAATGTGGCTTTGCAATGTAATGATTATCACTAGAGGTGGAAAGAAAAATTTCTAGTGGAAACATAGGAGATGATGAGGCATGTAATGGAGACTAGGGTAAAAGTTCAAAGCCCATGAGAAATGGAGAAAGAGTGGGATGAGTTTATGATCACTTGGGTATCTAGAAAATAGGTAATGGACGAAAAATGGAAATTGTTGCAAAAAAGGATTAAAGGCATTGAACATTCTTTAAATATCACTAGGAAGGAAACACTACACAACTCTATCCCTATAGCCGTTGAAGCATCTCTATATAAGTGTGTGCAGTGGTAAAAAAGGAGAAGGTTTTAGATGCAACAATAGTAACAATGGATCTCGTATCTCATTTAGGGAAAGGGAGAAATGAAAACAACTCAGCCGAGGACCACCAGGTAATGGAAGGAACCCTCTATGGGCTAGCATTTTAAAATTTTAAAATAAGCTTTAATGTATTGCAAGTCATTAGCTTTAATGTATGTTATGTTATTTTTTATTTTATTTTTTTAAATAAATATTAATGGTTATATTTATATTAGGAACAATTGATTAACATTATAATATATAAATATAGTGTTTTGATATATGATATAAAAGAAACATGGAGTAAAGGTAAGGTGTTATGAGTTAATACAAAGGGAAGTGAGAGGAATTCAAAGATTTTTATTTTAAATCCGTCGAAGTAAGGCATTCCCTAAGGGCGAAGATAGATCACTGATGTGAGGCAGTAAACTTGTATGAATCGAGAGAAAGAGAAAATGTTATAACAAATTTTGAGCATTGATAAGAAGTAGAGGTATCAATGGTTAAAAATATGTGTTTTCTCTTAAGAGATTACAAGTTCAAATCCAGAGGGGGTAGGGTATGTATACCTACATAGACTTTAGCAATCATATAACTGGGAAGAAGAGGTCCCTTCAACCTTGTTCCACAAAAGGGGTCTCCTACACCAATTTAGTGTCTGACTTGGACGTGTCCTTAAAATTAGATTATTATTTAGATAAATTGTATTCTAGAAATGCCATAAAAGATTAGATAGAGGTTTCTTTGCATGAAGAATAGTACTATTGATTTCTTGTGAAAGCAATGCCATCGTTCCATAACTTTTGCACTCTCAGCTTCTGTAGCCGCCACTAAGTTAGCGATTCGTTCGTCCCCATCGTATAAGATGAATGTTTTATTTATTTGTTTTTTAAAACAATAACAAAATGTTGAGTGTTGGCCATTATAAGCGTTTACAAGCATTTATAAAAAATATATAAAAAACTATCAACACAAAGTATTGAGAGAATTTTTAGAATTCTCATAAAAAATTAAATGAAAATTAATTATATGATGAACATAATTTATTAAAGTTAATTTTAATTTATAAATTTAATTAATTATATATTTGTCTAGTTGAAACTTGGGAGCATGAAGAGTCTAAGGTCCCTAACATACCATGATTTGTCTTATGGTCAGCATGGAACAAAAAGTCATACCATAGAGGGATATGAGGCATAATTTGTTATATTAGAAAGAACATTTCTCCTCACATTCAACTTCATAAGATCGACCCTCTCAATATGTATATTTGGATAGAAATTTAAGACATCAATGCCAAGAAGATGTATATATAAATTTTCTATTTTGCACCTATTAATTCTACTTTTTATAAGAAAAACAATCTAGATAGAAATTGTCCCTATAATAATTTAGAACAAAATATTTATAGTTTGAAAAATGAAGGTAATATCCTTTTGCAAGGAGAATTTAATGATAGGATTGTAAATACCCAAGCTACTCTTTTAAGCAATGATTCCAACCATAATCCTTTATGGCTAGATGAGGACCTTGTTTGATCTAATAGCTACAAAAGAAGCTTTGAAGACCTAACTGAGAATTTGTTTGGTACTGATCTGGAAAGATTTGCAACTCTCAAGACCTAATAATTTGCAATGGAGTAATGAAATGGCAAAACTCAAACAATGGTTTATATTCATGGACTAGGTAGTAGTGTCATAGAATATGTGATATATGATATCTCCATTTCCAATGAAATAGTAATGTTTGACCTTTTAAATGACCATGCACCCAACTCTAGTCATAGACCTTTAACCCTAACTCTAAAATTTTCCATGCATAGGAGCACCATTGAAGAGAATTCTAATAATCAAAGACAACTTTCTTTGACAAAAGTAAATTTGATCTTTTCTTAAAGGATTTAATAATGAATTACATCTCGTAACTTATAAGGATAACATTGAAGACCTCTATGATAATTTTACAACTACCCTTTCCACTTCTATTAACAAGTTCTGTTTCAAGGTGTCTTGTAAAAAGAATAATAGAACGACCAACCCTTGGTATGATAAAAAATGTAAAATTTCTGGGAGAGCGATTAAGGATGTTTCTAAAGAGTCCTTAAAACTCGATAAGATCAATACATACAAATCCCTAATTAAAAGGAAAAAATATAATATATCAATAAAAGGCAAGAGAAACTTTCACAACTATCTAAGCTTGATCCTAAGAAGTTCTGGAGGCAAATTCTAATTTGTAATACTAAAGAAAATAATACGATTCACTTAAGGGACTAGAATTCCTACCTTAAGAGTCTTTACAAGTTCCCTAATTCCATGGACACCATTCCTATTGTCCTTACGAAGGATGAAGTTTTTTCTTTGGATGACACAAAGTTTAAGGTTAAACAACTTGCAAATGGGAAAGCTAAGGACATTGAAGGCTACCAAGCTTAAATTTTTAAAATCAGAGGGTCTATCCTCATCCCTCACATATGCAAGATATTCAATTTAGTAGTCAAGCATGGCTTCCCTAAACCTTGGATGCAAAGCCTCATTGTTCTTATTTTTAAAAATGGGGATAGAAACATTCCCTCTAATTATAGGACCATTACGATTAGCTTGATTTTAGCCAAGATTTATAGAATTATTTTGGAAAAGAAGATTAGCCTTCGGCTAGAAAGTCATAGTAAAAGAGTTAAAATCCAGGTTGGGTTTATGAGATATCATTCAACTGTGGACCATCTTGTTACCTTTAGGATAATTGCGGAGGATTTCCACAATAGTAAAACCAATCTTTTTGTTTTGTTTTGTTGACTTTAGAAAAACTTTTGACACATTTCCCAGGAAAAACCTTTGGGATAGGTTGGAAGATATAAAAGTGCTTTTCGAGTTGAGGGATGTTGCAATAAGGTTGTATGAGAACGTTACTACCAAGTTTAAGAAAACTGCGGGCTGGTTGAAAGATATTAATTGCAATATTGGAGTCAAGAAAAGTTGTCCCTTGTCCCCTACCCTTTTTGGCATATACATTGAAAATTTATAATATTGCTTGGAAGACGCAGGTTGTGTTGGCCCTACTCTCACTGGTATAGTCATCAATATTCTTCTTTATGTTGATGATATTGTTCTTATGGCTACGAGTCCCCAGGATCTTGGAAAGCAACTAAGAATCCTCAAGGATTTTTTCTTCAATATGGGTATGACTGTTAATACCGACAAGAATAAGGTCATGATCATTAAATCCAATAAGATCACTTATGATACCTTCGTATATGACAACAACAACTTGGAGGAAGTGACTTCATACAAATATCTTGGAATCAATATTCACCACAAGCTCAACTAAAATTATAGCACTGAGAAAAGGATTATTGGGGGATGGAAAGATTATTATGGGCTTGAAAACAATTGTAAATCAATCGATCTTTGGATATGCGATAAGAAGAAACTCCTCTTTGAGACTCTTGTTATGCATGTTATTCTAGATGGATGTGAAGTCCGAGGATGTAGTATATCTCGTGAATCCTGGAGAAATATAGAGAAAATCCAAAATAATTTTTTAACCTATAATCTCAAAATTAAAGGAAATACTCTCTATCCGATCCTCCTCTTAGAGGTAAGCCTTTCCTCCACTGAGAGCATGATTATGAATAGATACTTAATGTATAAGAACAAATTAAACAACATGGAATACAAGGGGCTTCATAAAATTACTTCAAAATACAGTCATAACCACTTTCGACTCAAGTGAGGATGGCATAAAGATGCCTAGTCTTGGCTAAGCTATTGGGGAATCATAAAAGACACCATTTTGCAGAATACAAATACTATTAAAAATATCATTAAATCAAAATTTAAGGAGAAAATGTGGTGTGATAACGAGTTAGAGGAAAAAATAAAATTAAGCTATTATAAGGATGTAATCAACCCTAATATAGAAGATCAAAATTATCTCTCTGTTTTGACAAGTGTAAAGAAAAAAAAACATTGCTAAGATAAGAACAAATTCTCATGAGCTCCATAGTGAAACTGGGCATTGGTCAATTCCTAAAATTCCATGGGATGAAAGAGTGTTTCACCTTTCTGACACTAACAAGGTTGAAGATGAAAAACACTTTCTCTTAGATTTTCCAACCTATACCCAAATTAGATCTCAATTTCAAAATATTTATCACACTACCAACCTCCCTAACCTTTTAACTCAAGAAAACCATGGTGATCTTGGAAATCTTATCTTAATGCTTTTCAAGCACATAAACAAAATTATAAAGAATTGCAAGTAATCCCTTACTATCTTAAGGTCCGATATACCAAGTGAATCTCAGTGGACATTAATCATCATCATTATCAATATAATAATTTGAAAATTAAATTATAAAAATGAGATTATTATTTTCGATTTTGTTAAAATAACCATGTTTACATATATGTTAAAGTAAATAATGTATAAGTTAAGTTTAAATGGTATTAAGAGAGTATATTGAAAAAGGGATGAAATAAAGGTTATTTTAATTGTTGATAATATCCTCATGAATTACAATAAAATGAATATACAATTTTTTTTTTTTTTCAAATTTAAAGTAAAATTATACCTTTGTTAAATTTTTAGTAGGATTTTTGCACTTTTGTGGATTTTCTTAAGATATATATTATTTTTTAATGAATAAAAAAATGGTTTTCAAAAAAGTTAAATTTAATGGTTAAAAGATGATATTAAAAGAAAATTCGTTATCGTTATTATTATCTTTAAACAAAGTCATAATTATATTAATAACAACTTCATCAATCCATCACAATTTTTCAAATCAAATTTAATTGAAATATTATCTTTTAACAAAAGATGATATGAAATAAGAAATGTATAAATATCAATCTATTACAAATTTTCAAATCAAATTTAATTGAAATATCATCTTTTAACCAAAGATAATATGAAATAAGAAATCTATAAATATCAATTGATGAGTTAGAATCTAAATTCCACTTTGAAATGTAGATTATATGCTAAAACATAGACATTGGAAATATTGGACACTTTTACTTTGAATTTCGAAAAACAAAATATTTAACATATTTTCTAATAAAAAGAATATAGCATTTCAAAGTTTTTATAGTGGAATTAGCATGGAAGTTTCCTCATCATTAATAAATATACTTAATGTGTAAGATGGTAAAATCCAATATGAGAAGCAACCACCACAATATAATTAAGACAACATAATTATGAAGAATTAGAAGAGAAATTAAGAAATTTGAAAAACATTTTTGTTGACAATTTCAACAACAAATAAAAGTTTTCGACAATATGATCATAACATAAAAATAAAAATACTAACAAAGAAGAAATTAAAAACATCAATAAAGTCATTTCTAACAACAATGAATAAATCTCTCCATTAAAAATCATATAATAAATATATTTTTAAAAGTAAAGAAGTTAAAAGAGCATAAATATGAGAAACAACCCATTCACAAAGAAACTTTAACTAATTTGGTTGATTTTTGCAAGGTTAAAATCCAAACCATGAATAAGGAAACTTAAACAATACATTATCACCCAAATTACAAAAAATATGATTCATTGATCAACATACATAATAAAAAACTACTCAATCAAATTTAACACTCTATTTATGTACCTCCCATTCAACGATCAACTTATATAAACCTCATTAATTTTTCCAAATGAAAAAGAGCAAAAATATTGACCAAATATCTAGCACGTGACTCTACAACCTTGAAGTAACAGTGACCTACTAGTATCTAGAGTGGCATTAGTAAGAGTAAAATAGGTATAGTTTGAGTGGGCCTAATGGTTAACAACACATGTTTCCTCCTAGGGGGTCACAGGTTCAAATCAAAAGGGGGGTAGAGTTTGTACATGTTGGCTCGTTGTAATAAGGCTAAAAGGGTAGACGACCCCTGAGATAGAGGTCCATCTCAGTGGGCTTCGAGACACTTCGACCCTTGCTAAGTCATAAGTTTATGATATATCTGGCTTGTGGGCTGCAAGATATACTCTTGGGTTATTTCCCATTGTTAAAAAAATAAAATAAAATAGATCCATATGACACACTAAACGATCGTTGTCTAAACACGAGAGAATGACATCACTGCCATTAAAATATTATATACCGGTGTTGTTGGGATATGACCCTAGTCACCGACGGGGTAGACATGAATGGTCATCACTATATTACAATGAAAATTCTAACTGATATAGAGTTAATCATAACTATCATACCTTCAAAGCAAGAGAAAGGGAACACCAAAGTAAATTGGGGTGGTTATGTTGTTTACAGATCGTAGGATTTTGTTTTTGGATGGAAAATGAATACTTCACAAGGTTAATCTTCATCACACACACCTTGTAAAATATTTTCAACAATCCTGTAACTCCAAATTCAAATCACCTAGATGCATACCCACCTGCAATAATAACAAATATATGACCATGAATTTTGAAAGAAATAAAAGAGGAAGAAGAGGAAGAAGATGTAGTGATTAAGAGGGTGAAGAAACAATGATTGAGGAAAAACACAGGGAAAAAAAAAAAAAGAAATTCACAAACAAAAGAGAAATTACCAAAAAAGTAAGGAAATAAAATATTGTGGAATGTGCGGAGAAAAAGTGTTTGAAAACTCGTCAGAAAACATATTTTTCTAAATATACGAAAATATCAGTTTCAATTTGTTTAATCATACAAATAAAAAATTTTAAAATTACAATAAATTGACAATAACATTGTAAAACACTAGATACATTAAGATGTACATTTTAGAGCCTCTCTAGCTTACAAACATTAAGATATACATTAATTTTAGACTTTCTCTAACCTACAAATCTTATTCATAATTCTCTTGTTCTAAGATAATTTCATTCTATATTTAAGCCCTCTCTACTTTTCATAGTTGTTATTCATAATTGACGCTTCCTAGGATGTGATTTCATTTTATATTAAAATCATGCTCCACAAGTCAAGTACCCATCACATATAAAATGTTAATGCAAGGAAATGAGATTCCACCTAAATTAAACTAAATGTATTGGGAGAGACAAATTTAAGTCCAAATACAATTACCCATCACATGGAAAATGTTAATGCAAGGAAAGGAGTTTCCACTTAAATTAAACTAAATGTATTAGGAGAGACAAATTTAAGGCCAAACACAGTTGCCTATTAGATTAAAATTTGAATAGGAAAAGAAGGAACTTGCCACATTGGTATAAAAGGAAGTTCGTAAAAAAAACAAAAAAAACTGTAGGCTCAATTTAAAGACGGTTTCTATAAATACTCCCCAAAATAAAATAAATATAAATATTCGTGGGTTCCCATTGAAAGGGCCTAGAACCATATGGTCTTACCTTTATCTATGCACAATGGAAAACCAAAGTGTCTTTCCTCTCCATGTCCTACAAGAGATCTTGGATTTTTTCACATAATGTATCATTTGCATAGTGAAAAGTGCCTACTATGTGACCATCGAGACTTCTCTCCTCATCCCTAAACAACTAACAATGGTTCTAGTAAATAAATTGATTCATTTCATACACACACACATGTGGGAGATTGATTGTTTGCTTGACATCGATGATGGCTACATTTGGGGATTTGCATAGGTTGAGAAACACTATGGAGATGTGATATCACTGACTTCAATAAGAGCTTACATTATCATTTTCTCCTTTACATCGATAGACTCAGAATATCCACTCCTTTTGTTGCACTTTCAAAACCCAAATGACTGTAAGCATCCCATTAAAGTGTTTTTTGCAAGAAATTACCATCATTTGTTAGTGCTAGTCACAAATTAATTTCTCCTTCTAGACCTCGACCTTGCTTACCAATATATTTAGAAATGGTATGGTGGTGTTGCTCAAAACAACAAGGATTGTACATAAGGGAAGGTTGTACTTTTCCTTCTCTCCCTCCCCAAAACCAGTCCTTCTTAAAAGATTCATTATTCCTTAGCACAAACATGTGTCCTACAAAGAAACACAATTCTCATCGACTCCCACAGGGACACCCTACTGCAAAAGAACCTTTACATATGGAGGAAAAGTGAAGCCAAAAGTAGCTTCAATTATCATGAATTCTTCATATGATAGGCCATTCTCAATGGGGACTTTGTGCATCGTCTTCATATGCTGAATGGCCTTACCTATGAAAATAGAAAAAGGAATCCAACCCCTTATATAGAGGCCTTGTTTTAGCGAGATTGTGGACCTTCTCAAGGGGAATTCTTTCCTTGTCTTGAGCTTGGCCTTCACATTGTCAATGGTGTCAGAATTTTCAACTTCCAAGGTAATCATCTTGGTGGTGAGGATTTTGATGAATATATGCATGTCACCTCTCATATGGAGGACAAGGTGCAGGGTGGATTCCTTTTGGATATTGTAGTTTGCATGGGTTTGACCAACTTCGAGTTGATTTCTTGCAAAGATCAAACGTTGTTGGTCAAGGGATATGCCTTCCTTGGCCTAGATTTTATCCTTTACACTATAAATGGTGTCATAAATCTTGACCTCGAGAGTGATTTTCTTGTCAGTGATTGTCTCGACAAAGATTTGCATCTTGAAATTGGAATAAAGCTAATGGGGAATACTTGCAAATCAACATAAATAATTTGACTACTGAAACAACTATATAACAAGAATAAAATAGGCACCATGAAAGCAAAGATCGAGAGAAAATTATATACATAATCATATATAATGAAATTTTGTATATGAAATCAACAAAAGCAATAAAATGAAATATGACATAGAAAAAAATCTTGAAGCTCAAAACTTTACAGGAAACCAAGGGAACTTTTTAATATGAATCCAGGAAAGAAATCACAACCTCGAATGGGTCTCAAACATGTCTTCACTTTATACCATGAAAATCCATAAAACAAACATCTCGTCGGGAATAAATCTCTAAACCGCCATAGCTTAGCCATATATTAAGGAAATCTTCTCCGCATGAAACCACAAAAGAGTGGAATCCATTACAAGGTTACACACAAATGCATAAACAATAAGCACCATGGAAACTAAAAATACAGAAACCCTACCAGATTTCAGACATGGAAAAAAAAATTCACCTACAAAAACCATAAAATACCTAAATTATCAAAACTTTAGTGGATTACAAAATTTCATACAAATGCTATAACTATTAATACTTTACAATGAAACACTATACCTAAATTATCAAAACTTTAGGGGATTACAAAATTTCTTACAAACGCTATAACTATTAATACTCTACAATGAAATACTATTGATCTATGACAACTGATAACTATCAAGGAAATTCTCGAGATAAAAAATCATAGATACCCTAATAACGCTCAACCACAACCAATATATGATAATCCTAATAAAATCAACGCATAGCCAAAATATTACAGGAAATGATCCTTCAAACACATGTCAAAATTTAAACAAAAGAAATGAAAATTCTTCCAAGGAAAACAACATTTGTATTCTTACAAATAAAGAAAGAAGCTCAAGATACCATACCTGTAAAAGAAAATCTCTCGTAAAGTATCACAATAAGAGAGAAAACTGAAGTGCAAATATGAGGATTATGGGAACTTGAATCGTTCTAGTTCCTCCTGACTAGATATATCTCTAGGCATCTATTTCTCTCATCAAATCCTATATGAAATTGTTAAATCTATGAAATTGTTTGAAATCTTCAGCAATCAACAACTGTAAGGATGGTCCTCTAAGGGGGAAACACTCAACGATAAAAGCATGGATAAATGGATAGGGTTTGGCGAAGAAAGAATGTAGGGAAGTGATGGGATCAACAAGTGGAGTATAAGTGTGTTCACATGTCTGACATATGGTGAAAATGTCTAACGCATGGTAGAGGATTCATGATAGGATACATATAAATGTCAGATGACATGCGTCAAAATTCAAGTGGCTTTGGACAAACGACAAAGTTCTAAGGGGATCTGTCCCCTTAAAAGGACGCCTTAAATGATATAATAATTTGGTATACAGTTCTTATATATTTTTTCTTTTTTAAAAATGATGTATACTTCATTTGAGTGGAAGGATATCAACCTTTTCATAGGCCATTACAAAATTACCAATGCTTTCCAAGACACAAAAGATTTTTTTTTCAAGAAACTAAAAGCAAAACTATGAATCACAATACAACATCAAGTAATCATGAACATATACCAAGGTAAACAAAATAGAGAGGGAGGGATTGCTGACTGAAATTGGTACAACCTAAATTAGAGGCGGTTTGAGAACCTACAAGGACATTGCCAATCTTCAACATTATGCTATTTTTTTAATCTTCTTGAATTGCTACAAGACCATTGTGACTTCGTAGCCTCTTTATTTACAGACTGGTTTGTCCTCATCATGAAATCCTCGTTCACAATATAAAATTTAGAATACAAAATAAGTGAGGTCCTTTTAATTACTTGCCAGTAGGTGTTTGGCTCTCTAATTTAATGAAAATGTGTATCATATGTAACCTGACATAACAATTTCACTTAAACTTAAGTTGGGAAGCTAACTATGGGACTATGTGGCCTAATGCAAAATATTCTATTGCAAAATATCCCATTGATCCTCACCTCATTTCAATTTGGGAAAATGATGGACAATGGTGGACAACGGTGGATATTTAGTGACTCCAACAACATACTCTTGTATCTTAGGGCACTCGTTTACAAATAGAAATTAACAAAGAAGGTGTTCACCATAATATCAAATGTTTATTTGCACAATTACTAATATGTTTAACACTCTTGTAAGTTTGGATGCCATAATATATCTTATCTGTATCATTCAAATCATTTATTGTTAATCGCTAGACACATAGGGCTCAAAATCCTCCTATTTTCTAGTGTCGATTTGAACGTGTCTTTTCTAGCAAGCTAATATCTTTTGTTATCGATAATGTAAATTTTCTAGATTGACATGAAGGATTATCTAATCAGACTAATTGTAGTCAACAAAATTATGCCACGAGTCAACTTCAGGCTACATGGGATTGGCATGACCATAAATTGTAGTTAGAATCTGCTTACAAATGTATATCTTTGTGTATAGCTATGGTGGCTTCATGGTCTTCTAGATGGCTCCAGAAAAATAAGGATTATAAATATAAGGACCTGCTTCAACATGGAAGAGGAGTAGGTGAAAGGGAGATGATTTTTCAAGCTACATGAGGCCATAGGACACTCAAGAAAATTTTAAAATATCACCTTAAAGATGCGATCGAGCCACCAACACCACGTACATTGGAATTAAAGTAGGAGGGGTTGTAGGTGACAAATTTGGAGAATTTATTTTTATAGACCCGGATGGGCATCATTGCCAATAAACATAGGACACTGGTGGATGGAAACTATATTGGTGCTGGTAATGAAAAATTTAAGGAAATATTTGTTGGTTTCATCCTATTAAAGGTCATGCTTTGTAGAAATATGAAGGCCATATAGCTAAATCTATCTTCAAGCTCAACAAGGATTGGAAAGGAGATTTTGATGCCATTTCATTCAAAATGTCATTTGTCGAGAACCATCATAGTAGGGAAGAATATTATGAATGGAGCCAAGTAATGATCTATATGGATGGGAATGAAATCCAAAATACAAGAAATGGGAATCAAGAGAAGTGTGCGTTGCGAGAAGGTTAATCATAGATTTGTACAAGGTTGTGGAAATAAACTCTCTTCAAAATGCCTTCCTTTGACTATTAATTTAAACATGATATGTATAAGGGAATTTTATAACCCCTCAAGAAGTGGATTGCCAATGCAACTTCCACAAGCATTCAAAATTGGATTGGTATGTAAATATCATACAAAACATCCACTATACTAATACCAACTATGAGGACATAAAAAAAAATATATAAAAATTTCATAAATTCTCCAACCAACAACAACACATACCATCCCATGGCCCCAAAATAACCATTAAAATCGGAAGTGTCCAGAAGTAGCCAAGCATTGGGTAGTTTAAAATCAGCAGTGTCCGAAAGTAGCTAAGCATTGGGCAGTGGATCATCATGGTTCTTGGGGTCCCCAAAAAATGTACTTTTATCTACTTGTGAGATGCATTGTGCCATATTTTTGGGATGTTTGTACATGCTTTTGTGGAGATAAGGGGGAAATAACTAACTTGCCAAGATAAGGGGGAACAAGCTAACTTTGCATCGAATAATTTTAACAACGACTTCAATGAATAAGGGACCTAATGAAATAAATACAAGGGACCTACAAATTGAGAAGGCACATACAAATTCTAATGTTGTAAATAATTAAAAACAATACACAATTAAAAAAAATGAAAAACACTTTTATCACAATTAAATAGCACTTACAAGAAGAAGTAACTCCGATAGAGAGTATTTGAATGGTTATTATATAAATTGAGCTCTCTTTAGTTATAGCACTTACAAGAAGAAGTAAGTCCGGTAGAGAGTATTTGAATGGTTATTATATAAATGGAGCTCTCTTTAATTTTGAGTGGTTGTTATTATATTTTAAGCTTTCTACTTCCAATTGGAGCTATCTAGGAGATTTTTCATGAGTGGAAATAAGTAATCCATTAAAAAATATCCACAATGTGTACGGACAACGTATTGGATTTCTAGATTTTTTAGTTAAGATTTTTATAATTAGTAATATAAATAATGTGTAATTATTTTTAATTAAAATTAAGATTTTTCTTTGAGGAAATAAGGGACAAAATGAGTGAGTCAATATTGAAATTTTAATGGTTGAAAGAAAAAGGATACCATGACAACCTCACTTGCAATATACAAGTTACAATAACAAATATTCAGGACCAAATGACTTCACCTTCATTCTGGGTTTGTAGTGACTCAATTGGAGGTAATCTGTATGCACAAATACCAGGAATGAATGACACGCCTGCTCTGTTCACAATTGTTGGGCACCACACTAAATGATAAAAATATATAAACGAATAATGATAGATCATATATCCATACATGTGCTAGTGTAAAATTGATTTGTTGATTGATACTGTTACATGTAAGTGTAAAGAACTGCAAATGAGTAAATAAAGTACTAAATAATTAAATTATAAATAACTCTTGTTTGATCATATGTTTTCTTTTCTATATGGTAGAGTTCGAAAACTCTATAATATTTTCACCAAAAGAGCACACTTTTTGAATGGTGAATATGTAGGGAGCATTCCATGTTCCTGAAATTGTTATTAAATTTAGGTTTAGTTCAATCTGCTCTAAACCTAGTGGTGCTTTTGAATAATATGGCATTTTGCATCTATTTAATGTTTTGGAACAATTTTTGAGTTTCGATGTACTACAAAAGCAAACTATGCCATCGCCAACATAAAAACAAGAAGCAACAATGGGAAGAAAATATATGCAAATGTCTAAAGGTTGCATTGAGAAAACATGAATGAATATGATGCAATCTAATTCTGTTGCAACATCTAATATAGGGTTATGTTGTTCCCTCCTACCACAGGAAAGACAATCATGTTTGACAGAGTGCTTGAGATGATATAAAATAAAAAACCATGAATACAATAGCATACACCAATTGTCTTACCAGTGAGGGTCTTGACAAAGATCTGCATCTTGAAATAGGAATAAAGCTAATGGGGAATACATGCAAATCAATAGAAATAATTTGACTACTGAAACAACTACATAAAAGGAATAACATGATCACCATGAAAGATAAATTGAGATAAAACTATATATGACATCACATACAACAAAATTTTGTATCTGAGAGCAACCAAAGCCAAAAAATGAAACTTGACAGAGAAAAAAAATCTCAAGCTCAAAGCTTTATAGGAAACCAAGGGAACTTTTTAATACCAATCCAAGAGAGAAATCACAACCTCGAATGGGTCTCAAACAAGCCTAGAATTGAAGATAGGATAAGATAAATTCCAGCTAACACCTGTCAATGCACCACTGGATTTGGAAAAATGACGAAGGTCTGAGGGGAATGACACCTTAAAAGAACACCTTCAGCGTAATAAGATTTCAACTCGCCAATTCATATCTACGTTATTGTTCATTCGGTTCAACCATACCATCTTTCAATCTATTGCACACTAAAGAAAATCAATAAATGCGGCCCTCATTTGCCGCAGTAGGTCCATCTAGCTTAGTTGGTAGAGCGCAAGGCTCTTAACCTTTTGGTCGTGGGATCGATCCCCCACGGTGGGCGTCCATAGTTTACAATTTCATTGATTGATAACTGTATTTTTTAATATTACTTTGAACATACAAATAGAGGATCTATTAAAAAATGGATGACGTTGTCATTCATTAATTTGAAACAATTTTTCCACAATAAAGGAAAGCAAAGGTTATGAATTGTCTCATATGCATGAATTTTTTTCATTTTTTTCAGGGAAGGTGGCATAAGTTGTCAATCAACATTGAGAATACTCATCACTAGATACTATCCAAGAAAGCGAGCCAACTCATCATTATTATTCAAGGAAAACCACACCCCCTGAAATGACCTGTTAGATGCATCACTATTATTCAAGGATGGCCAACGTTGTATTCATGATTTTGAAACATTTTTTCTACAATAAAGGAACGAAAAAGTTACAAACTATCTTATATGCATGAATTTCATTCTATTTTTTCGGGGAAGGTGGCATAACTAAGTTGTCAATCAACAATGAGGATACTCATCACTAGCTAATGAGGATTCTCATCACTAACTACTATCCATGAATGCAGGTTGACTTATCACTATTATTCAAGGAAAACCACACCCTTTGAAATGACCCATTAGATGCCTCTGGGTCTTGCACTGTTAATATGTTTTCTTACATCTAAGAAAGACAAGATCTTATCCAATCTGAAGTATTTTTAGGTCTTACTACAATATCAAAAGGTGGTTTCAGCCTAGATAATATCCGCAAGAAAGACAATGTTTTTTGTGGTTATGGCTAAGGCTACCTCCAATGGGTTCATGTGCATTCTAGTAGTATCTAGTCTTAGTCCCATACATGACACTAGAGACTACCTTTGGTTGCAGTTTAACCTCTTTCCTTGAAAGAACCTCCCTTAGTCTCACACAAATTAAAAAAAAAAATTCAAATTCAAATAATGTTGAAATGGAAAATTTTATTAGAAAATCAACATTGACAACATTTTGACTAACATAATTTAATGATTATAATCAATATATACTAATTAAATGATGTTGATCCGACCATTGGGAGGTTCTTAGGTCACTGCTTCTAACCTAGTTGTGTTCTAATGAAGGGTTTTTCACGTTGAGTTTTTAAGATCTGATTTGATAATTTTTTCTATGGAACCTTTGGGTAGACATCGTGTTTCCATAGTCTCTTTTTGAAGGGAGCGTTTCAAGTGAGTAGGATGAATGTAATATGTAGTGATGGTTCAGAAGTAAAACTTTAGAACCTTTTAACTATAGGATTACTATTTTTTATATCTTATGAGCACTATAATGTATGTTCTAACTTCACGCTTACATATCCAATATAATATTTTTTTTATCCGAAGAAGTTTGATCAAATAATTGGTCATCTTTTGAAGAAAAAGGACCAATATCATCACAATCAAAGATCACACACAATTATAAGATTATTTAATATAGATTGAGAGAAAACATTTCTAAATATGGTAAGATGTTTTTTGGTCAAACTAGATATAGATTATGCATGTTATCAAACAAAGTATCCTCACATCTTATTTGTGGTTGGGGCTATAACTTTTTTTTTTTTTTAAGTCATTAGGGTTAGGATTTTAGACTGTCTCTTTTATATTTAAGTTTTTGATTTGAATTTTTTAGGATAATCATATATGGCTAATGCTATATATGTGAGTAATGATAATTAATCTGGTCTTTACAAGGTATTGTGGTGGGCATAACACTAATTATCTTTTTGTAGGAATGAATTTCACATACAAACTTAGTTTTAGAGATATAATATATCATTAAAAAGATCTAGATAAGTTTTAATAGAACTTCAATAAAATTAACTTATCCAAATATTTAAAATATACTATTTATCTTAGAATAACCTTAATAAAATTATAATTCTAATTTTCCAAAAAAAAATATATATTAATGTATTCCAAATAAAGATAATATGTGATAATTATATAAAATATTCTCATCATTGTTATAATGATGGTTTATTTTCCTTTATAACAATATAAAAAATAAATATAAATATAAGCAAGGCTAAGTAATAGCAAATACTTGCCAAATTAACATTGGCAAGGACATAACTATTATGTGGTTTGAAATGTATGTAGCACCCGAAAGCTACTCTAAGAGTAAGACAAAGATGTACAACGTTGAGAGGGATTAACTAAATTATATTTGAATCTAATGTTTATGGAAGAATTGGAAAAAAGTAATTCGCACATTATTTGTTAAAATGAATTAGTTGCGACTGCCTTTTATGTTGTAATCAACTTGAAATAGTGCATAAGCATATGGATTTTATTTATTTATTGAAAAGTGTAGTGCTTGATATTTTTTTTTAAAGATAACATTTGATGTGTATCATTGAAGTACATAGGAATGGATTTTTTTTTATTGAAAAGTGTAGTGCTTGATATATTTTTTTTTTTAAAGATAACATTTGATGTGTATCATTGAAGTACATAGGAATGTAAATTTGAGCATTAGGCTTGAGTGTTTGGCATCACTATTTGTAATTTGCATGCTTCATGCTTTTATAGTGTTGTACACTTCATATGGTGCTTAAAACTTTCTTTATTGAGATCATTACAAACATGTCAATTTATTTAGAAAAAAGGCTTTTGTAAGAAGGATTTTATAATTATTTAAAAAATTAAAAATAAAATATAATGTTTGTAAAAAAAATTACTCACATTTTTTTAATTCAATTTACATTCAAATTTTGCAATGCTTGTAGAAACAAATATTTAGGTTTTGTATTAACACAAGGTTAAAAGGATTGATGAATGCAAAATTTGCATTTTTGATTTTTCTTCTTTGGTAGTCTAGTCTAAGAAACTTTAAGGAATGACAACTTCTTTGGTAAGCACTACGAGTTAGAAATAGATTACCATTATGTTGTATATCTTAAATTATCCAATTCATGTCTTCAATATTATATTTCCTTTATTATTTTTGTTAAATATTTTCTTTTTGTTACATGCTAAAATGAGAATATATTAAAAAACAAGATGCACTCAACACATGCACAAAGTTCAAAGCCCTAACACAAACATCTCTCTCTCTCTCTCTCTCTCTCTCTCTCTCTCTCTCTCTATATATATATATATATATAGTAATGACAACACTCCCTAACGAGAATTCCATATAAAACAAATTATTAGTGGGTTGTTATTATTAAGTTATGTTGAAATCCTTACTTCGACATTTAGGTATTTTGTTATCTAGTGATTTCCTTACTACAAATCAAGTTAACAACTCGCAAAACAAAAATACACTGCTAGAATATTAAACTCAAATAAAGATAAAAGAAATAATACTAGAAACCAAATCATGCACAGATAAACACCAATATTTTTTGGTATATACCCTTGGAAAAACCACGAAGGGAAAACCAGTACTGAGATGATTTATTATGATAAAATCAGGGTTCCTGTAATAAGGATAATGACCCATTGAGAGAAATACAACTACAAACAAACCTGACAAAGTCTGTTCTGTTGTACGACCCAGATCCGTCACTTTTTTCGAGGTGTACATGGCTTTCCTTTTAAGTAAACTCATGTATAAGTGTTTGTCTTCAATGAATCCCACGTACACACACAAAGAGACTATATGAAAAACTCTGTAGGGATCAACACTTTCTTGTGGCTTCGCTCTGCTAAAACCCACTTGTGGCTGCCTTTGTTCTCTCTTCTCCTTGACTTGATCTCTAGATGGAAGTCTTTCTCCACCTATCCAAGGTCTCTTTGAATCACAATCCTTCATGATCCAACCCCTCACGTGTAAGCAAAAGTCCTTCTTTGTTTCTACACTCTTGAATGAATCCACACTAGTAAAATTCCTTCTTTGCTATCTTTGTGTGAAAGTGTCTTCCTCTTACCCTAGCCTTGATTTTATAAGATTGAGTTATGACCTAACCCTAATTTACAAAGTGATTTACTATTGAGATTACTTCTCACCTCACTTGATATCAATGGCTAAGATTAAATGCTAACCTTTAGCATTTTCTTAAATAAATCGATTAATTCAATTAATCGATAAAAACACTTTACTTTAATAATTCCTTTAATTAAAGTAAAGTCTCAAGGATAGAAGGATTTGGACGATTTCCACATGTTTAGACACATAGACCTATGCAAAAATACCTGTCCAATGCTACCAAACATCAACACTCCCTCTTAGAGAGAAAGTTATTTCTCGAAGAACCACCTGGATTTGGTTCTTCCTTCGATTTTGGCACAATGTCACACACATCATCCTACACACTGGCATCCCTCCAACCTCACTGGCCAATTGCTCCTTGAATACTGGAAGTCATAGAATCAATGACGCTACATATCAATGCTAGAAATTTTGGGAACTTCGTCGAAGGCCTGTTCTCCCTCATTGTGCTCCTAGGAGCCTTGTGCTCATGAGCATCCATCAATGTCATCTCGTACCAACTTGGTCTCCTAAAAAAACTAGAAGGGGATAAATCCTTCTCCCCACCTGAAGTCTAAACGAATGATTGATGATCACCCTTCAGAGCCTGCTGCTCCTTGTCCTCCGTCACTATTGATGACTCTTGAGATCTCCTAGATTCCAATTTCTCCTCGAACTTAGCATGTTTTCTCACAACTATCTTCTGCTGCACTATAATGAAGATCCTATAATCCTTTGAGGTCTCGTTGTACCCCAAAAATATACGCTTCTACCCCAAAGGCTCCAAATTTGACCTCTTCTCCATAAGAACATGTATGTAGACAGGGCAACCGAAGATCCTCAAATGTACTATCTCTGGATTCACTCCTGAGAATGTCTCCTTTGGAGTATTGTCCCCCAATATCCTGTGAGGACCCCTATTATGCACATACACTGACGTGGTACATGCCTTTTCCCAAAGAAACTTAGGAAACTCTTGGTCATGTATCATAGCGTTGACATAACTGATGATGGACCGATTCTTTCTCTATGTAACCCCATTCCGTTGAGGGTTGTATGAGACTGCCATCTCCCTCTTGATCCCTGTCTCATTGCATAAATCCTTGAAGTCATTGGAGGTGTACTCTCCCCTATTATTTGACCTCAAGACATTGATCTTATTTCATGTCTGGTTTTCCATCTAGAACCTTATAAACTCCTAAAACCGATTGAACTAGACCTCATCCTTGGTCTTCATAAAGAAGATCTAGTTTTTTCTGGAAAAATCATCAATGAACGTCACATAGTATGACGACCCTTGCACTGATTCTAAAAACATCATCCAATCACATTTGAATGGATAAGATCCAAGATCCCCTTGGACTTATTCTCACTACCAGGAAAATAATCCTTGGCATTCTTGCCAAGTGCACACCCTCTACACACTCCCTGCTGCTCAATACTGAACTGTGGAAGAGTTGTAACAATCCCCCTTAGAATCGGTAATGCTTTGTAGTGTAGGTGTTCCAACCTCCCATGCCACAACTCACATAGGTTGTCATTGTCATGTACCAAATCCCGAGCAGGATTGTTGTGTGTTATAACATAGGTTAAAATTCTAAATAAAAATTCAAATTTTTTATTTAAATAAGCATTTTTGGGTTTATCTTTATGAGATGACGGATTGCCACATCATGTAATAATTGCGGTCTTTGAATCTCTTTTCTCTCTAATCATTTAACATGGTGTGCATGTTCATATGAACTCATTTAAATAAATTCCATGCCTTGATTTATCAAAAAATAAATTCCATGTCTTGATTTATCAAAAAATAAAATTATCATTATAAGGTTTAGTGTTCAATGCATAAATGAGTCATTTAAACATTTTTGTATAAATTAATTAAAAATCAAATTTTAATATTTGAATTTAAATAGATATATTATTTTTATAAATTTTAAAATTTTATTAAAAAATAACATTATTTTATTATTTTATTAATTGTAATTTTCCATGAGATGAAACAAATAAATTAAAGCTTACTTATCTTAAGTTAAGTCTTTCTCTAGAGAGAAACATAAAAGATTAAAAAGGATCCATAATTTTCAATTTGAACAAAATCTAAAATTTCTACAAAGCTCTTACTTTTGTTCAAAAAATAATAATAAAAAAAAACCAAATGTATCATTCCATCAAAATTTGAACAAAATCTAAAATTTCTACAAAGCTCTTACTTTTTTTTGATCGTGTAATTACTTTTTTTTAAGGATTTTTGGAATATGGGTGTGGAACTTGTTGAAATCGATCCATATTTATAGTACAGAAGACCAATCCGTTTTCTATGGACGAGATTAAATATGCCTAGAATATTCTTAGTCGTCACAATAAATGAATGGCTCTGATTTCATCCATTAACTTCATAGCTGTTATAAAGACATCCGTTTATATGTTTACTTTTTTACATTTACCTAATCATGTTTAAAAATTACTGTGTTCACTAACTTATTACCACATCTACCTGATAAAAAAATATTAAGATATTAAGGTGACCACGTTTGGCATCACCAGCAATTGCCAGTCAAAAGTTTAACAGCCAGCCGCCTTTCTGCGTTCACCAGCAGCGAGCCGCCTTTCGACGTTCACCAGCAGCGAGTTAGCGACTGTGCTAGTAGATATGTTCCGGGAAGATATTACCTATGGTTTGTACCTATTATTTCCTCGTAACCAGGCTTCCAATAAATAATTTGAAAGAGGTATTTCCTATAATAAATCGAAGGAAGAGAAAGTCTAAGCAGTGGCTACTGAGCGATTAATTCAGTCAGTTTTATCGAACACAGGTGCTGTATCCGGCACCAATGTTCTTCTATTTTATGTGAACCCCTGGCTGTATTGAACGCCCGTACAAGATGCTCTCTCTATCCGAACGCCCGTGCACCAATGTTCTTCTATTGTATGTGAACGCCTGAGCTGTATCGGAAGCTAATCTAAGGCGTGTAATAAGAGGGTTAAGCAGCTTTGTTCAAAAATAATAATAATAAAAAAAACCAAATGTATCATTCCATAATTTATAATAATTTATGTATTTACTCCATGCTGGAAAGAAAACCCCCGATTTATATGACTTCACAAATACTAATTTCCACCTTTACTTTGAGCTTCGAAAGCCTAATATGATGGTTTCATGTTTCTCATTTTTGGCTTGAAATATGGTATGTGTAAATAATTGAATAAGACTTTGTAAATAATATGGTATGTGTAAATAATTGACTAAGACTTTGTAAATAATATGGTATCTGTAAATAATTGAATAAGACTATGTAAATATTAATGTAAATTTAAAATCAGGTATATTTGTCCAAACCGTTTCAAAATAAAATTTAAACCTTTTTTTCATAAAAGATTCTCAAACAACCTGCAAGTTACTTTTCTCCATACTTCTCATATATTATTTTTCCGGTTTTATGAAACCCTAAATTTCAATGGACATATTCTTACGTGATCCAGGTTGCCTATGAACGATAAAGGTGCTCGAGGACATATAAATGTCACAGATCATTGCTACGTGTTATTCTTGGGAAATGAACGCTAGTGGAGAGAACAAATCACAGTTCCACGAGATAAAGCAGCAAGATTACAGATGAAAATGGTGTTATGAAATCATCAATCAGATTCCGGGGATTACTGAAGAATAAGTATGAAATCGCTGGTGGAATTATTCTATAAAGACCTTCAAAATTTTAGGGTTTGATATCTTCATTCTTGAGGTTGTTGACGACGTGTCAACAGGAAGAAAAGACAATTTTAGGGTTTGATATCTTCATTCTTGAGGTTGTTGAGGACGTGTCAACAGGAAGAAAAGACAAAGTTTGATAGACAGTGCACCTATTCATTAAGATAAAGCCAAATCACATATGTTGGGAAGATTATTGCAGAGAAACAAAATATGATGAGATCAGAAATCGCTAATCGTGTAAAATATGCCAACCTCTTGTGAACAAAACCACGACATCAATTGCTAACTTCCCAAGAACTGTATAGTAGGAGAGCTGTTGTCCAACCATTAATGTGATACGAACAGAGAGATTTTGGCGGTTTAAGATCATTAAAATGAAGTGCCCGGTTTCATCAGTTTGCAATGCTGGAAGTATCACAAAATCATTGATTTAGATCGCAGTAAGATAGGATTAGTTACCACCAAATCGCAAGGAGGAATAAACAATCCATGAATGCTAAACAATAGACCTGACCTGAGTTTGATCTTAAGATAGAATTTATTGTACAATTTTATTTAAAAGTTTTTTTCTTTTTTAAATCTCTCATTGTATTTTTTATTGCAGGTTTTAAATGTTAAAGCTGTGGAAATGCAGTGCATGATATCGTTCAGTAAAATCCAGCGCACAAAGGATATGGCACCAATACACGATTAGTTGAGAATAATTGACAACAAAGAAAATCCCAAGAAGTGTGACAGCTGAGAAAATTAACCATATGATCGTTGAGAAATGAATGGATAGTCGATTGTTTTTCACTGGATGACAGCTTCACCGAGTCATCGAGCTATCATGTCAACTTTCCACCGGATAATTGCACTACCAAATCACGGTTCACCCATGCTATTGAGCTGATGGAAGCCGCCACGAGAAAACGTGTCAAGAGTAAACAACGATCCTTCGATAGAAGAGGATCACTGGAATTTTTTCTGGTCTTATGAAAGAGTTTAATCATAAATGCCACTTGAAAATATAAGAAATGGAAAGGCACAATAAAATCAAAGCCACACTGCATTTTATTATATCTACTGAGGAGTACATTATATAGGAGGTTATTTAGTTTAAACTGTTGGAATCATTATTAGGTTTAGAGGAGTACATTAAATTACAACTAATTTCCATTATTTTTAAGTCTTCTTTTTAATGGAAAAATGATTGACATTCACACCTAACTTTTTTCTAAATAGTTCAAATTTGATCTTTCCAAGAAGTTTAGTGAAAATATCAGGAGCATTTTCACTAGTATTACAATTCATTAAAGCAATGTCATTAGGCTCCATCTTTTCTAGAACAAAATGAAATTGAGTATCAACATACTTTGTCATTGAATGGTAAACTTGATTGAGCTCTGGTTATCACATTTGATTATCGTAACTTTCCTTTGGTCTTCTCCAACATCTTGAAGTAGTCTTCTCAACCAAACAACTTCACAAGTTGTTGCACACAATTCTTTATATTCAACAATTCGGGATCCAATGCTAAAGACATAACTTATAGTAGATCTCCGAATTGTAGTGAGATAGTTCAAGATTTCCACTATATGTCTATACACTGTACCATTTACCTCCTTCAAACCATCATCATAGTAAAGTTTCATTTTCTGTTGCATTGGAACATAAGAAACTTTACACTAATCCATTTTAAACTTCTTAAGTACTTCTCTGACATATTTACCTTGAGACACAAAAGTTTGACCAACATTTCTCCAAACTTCAAGACCTAGGCAGTGATGTAACTCACCAAGATCTTTCATTTCAAATACCTATCTGCTTCTTAATTCCACGTAATAATTAAATCATCAACATATAAGGAAATCAATACAACATGCCCATTTTCATCAAACTTGGTATACATATTTGGATCAATTTTTCTCCTCATAAAACTGTGCTGAAGAAAGAAGGAATCTATCTTCTCATACCATGACCTAGGTGCCTGTTTCAGTCCATACAATGCTTTCTTTAATTTATACACTAAATGTACCACTTTTCACAAACCCCTCTAGTTGACTAAGGTAAACCTCCTTCTTTAACTCACCATTCACAAAAATAAAATTTTACATTTAATTGGTGAAGCTTCAAATGGTACTTTGTAGCTAATGTAATTAACAATCTTATAGTATTTATTTTAGCTACTAGTGCAAGCATAATCAATGCCCTCCTTCTATGAATACCATTTTCCCACCAATCTGACTTTATATTTACCTATACTACCATCTTCTTTGAATTTAGGTTTGTATATCGATTTACATCCTATGGGATTTTTATCTTTAGGCAATTCAGTCAATTCCCAAGTTTTGTTTTTCATTATAGAGTCATATTCTTCCTTCATTCATTTTCTCCACTCTTCATGTTCATTAGCTTCATTAAAACTCATGGGTTCTATGACATTTGAAATACTACTCACCAAGGCATAATCTTTATATTTTTTAGGTGGACGAACATGTCGTGAAGATCTTCTCAATTGGATGATGAATTCTTCTCCGTTTTGTGAAGATCCTTCTTCACTGTTGGATGTATCCATGTCGCTAGCTTCCTTTTCATGCTGGTGCTTCTCTTCTTTGACCTCTTCATCTTCAAGAAGTACATGCCATCCTTCATGACTGTTGTCTTTATTATTTCCTTTTGTTTTCTCATGGAGAATTACATCTCTACTTTCAAACACTTTGTGAGTAGATGGATCAAACAATTTATGTGATTTAAATTCTGAACAATACCTTATAAAAATACATTTGATAGCTTTAACATCAATCTTCTTCCCATTCTCCTTTGGAATATGTGCAAAATCCTTACACCCAAATATCCTCAAATTATTAACTGCTAGTTTAGAATCATACAAGGCTTCGAAAGGAGTTTTATGATCAGGACACCTTGTTGGAATTCTATTCTTTAAATAAACGAAAGTGCTAATGGCCTCTACCCAAAAGGAATTTGAGATATTCTTATCTTTCATAATACTTTGTGCACACTCCACCAGAATTCTGTTTTTCCTTTCTGAAGCTCCATTATGGTGTGGGGTACTGTAAATTGCTGCACTATTCCATGATCTTTGCAATACTTGATAAATTTCCCTAATATGTACTCTCCCCCTTGATCTGAGCAGAGGATTTTAATGGTCTTTCCTGTTTGCTTCTCCACCATGTTTTTAAATTCTTTGAATTATTAAAAAACATCATCGTTTTTACTTAGGAAATAAATCCATGTGTATCTTGTGCAGTCATCAATAAATAGCAAAAAATAATTAGCACCACCTAAGGACCTTGTCTACATTGGTCCACAAACATTAGTATGTATAAATTCTAATACATATTTCTTTCTCCTATCAGAATTAGGGGGGAATTCATCTTTGTGCATCTTTCCTAATGCACAACCTTCACAAGTAGCATACTCATTCTTCAACATAGGGAGTCCTTCAACCATACTTTGTTTTTGTAATAACAACAAATCATGATAATTAATGTGGCCATACCTTTGGTGCCAAAGAGTTTCTGTAGGCATAGTTGTAGAAGTCAATGCTTGATGATTCTTGATGGTGACATCAAGTTTGTACATACCTCCAACTTTGACTCCCGAGGCAACAATTTTGTAATGATCCTACAAGTTCTTCCCTATACAATGTGTCTTGAATAATTCGACCTTCAAATTCTGATCTGTAATTGTGGACATAGAAATCAAGTTTTTCTTTATCCTAGGGACATACACACGTGTTACTGGAATATCTCCATATCCCTTGATCTGATAATAATGATCATCTCCAAGATAAATATGGGAACCATTATGTGTTTCTTTAAAGTTTATATACCAATTCTTGTTACATGTCATGTGAATTGAAGCTCCTAAATCAACAAACCATGCGTCAACATCATCAGTTTCAACAGACAGTGCAACATTAGACACAAACAACTTGAGATATTTTGAATCAAAATTTGGGTTTTCTTCTGCAAAATGTCCTGAATGTTTTCTATTTTTATGCCTAGCCTCATTATTTTTCATCTTATAACATTCTCTGGCAAGATGCCTAGTCCTACCACAATATAAACACTTAGGTTCATTTCTATTAGATGACATACCTTGATTTGGATTTGGAAATGACTTCCTCTGAAATGAATTTCCTCCTCTGCCTCCGTCTCCTGGTTTCCCTTTAGGGAATCTCTTCTTTGTCCATAGTGCTAAGCTTGAATTTCGAGGCTTCAGATTTGACTTCAAATTCGTGCACCTCTCTTTTTCTTGCAACAATATACCTCTCAATTCCTCAAAGGTAGGAGATTTCTCTCTCGTTGCAAGACATGTTATAAACATTTGATAGTCCTCTAGCATTCCATTTAGGGCAATTGTGACAAGATCAATGTTTGACACATTTTCTCCTATATCTCCCAATTTATCTTTCATGTCTTTAATTCGCCCAAGAGAAGTACTAACAAACTCATTTATTGTAACAACCCTAGTTGAATACATGCTTAGGGATTATTAAGTAAAATTAATTAGATAATTAATTGTCCTAATATGGTTTTAATTAAACAATGATTAACATTAATACTATTAATTAAATATTTATTAATTAATTAATTATTTATAACTTTTGATTAATTAATTAATTACATAGCACATTCAATGACATGGGTAATAAATTT